>CABFOV010002223.1:36141-75286 GCA_902141375.1 Timema poppense
TTTTTTTTTTTTTACAATCACAATAATCTGAGGGACCGAGGTATAGTAAAATACGTATACTAAAATTTGTTTTTTTAACTTAGGTCAAATCATTACATCATATGGCTTCGTTATTTGAAGTCCAAATCAAATGATATTGAAGTGGAATAATATAATTATAGTTGGGTAGTATGCCTATGACATCTATTGGAAAAGTTCATAGCTTCACAACCAACAAACCAAACACGCCTGCTTATTTTGAAACCTTTCGTCAACATTCACAGCAAAGTGTCATACATTTACCAGTAAATAATGTAAATTTTCTTTGATTTATTTTCAGTATTTAACTTAAAACTTTCTGAAACGACTGATTATATCAGCACAAGACTTATAAACTAGAAACCCTAGAACAGACACAACATCCAGACCCCGACCGTTAATTCATCACTGTGAAAGGGGAAGCCCACATTTTACCAATGACACGTTTTACGGCCACTTCAGGAATCAAACCCAGGACCCTTAGCTCAGTAGACAGACGCTACTGACCGAGCTAAAGTGTTGGACAATAGCATAAATTTTTAGATACATTTGTAAGCTTACAATGAAAGGTTTATAAGATCATTTTAGAGTATAATAAAAACGTTTTAAAATTTTAATCAGCACAAATAGGCAATCTTACGACATTAGGACTAATTTTGACCTAATAACACATTCGTGTTGTTCTATAAATCATTTTGTTTGTAAGAATATAACATTCAACAGCGTTTTCTGTAGTTAACAATTTTTAAAGTTCAATAACGATAATAAACGTCTAGATATTATTTTAAAATGCCGACATACATTTTGTTAATATTGTGCGTGTATTTGAACGAGGTACTTTAAATATGGTTGTGAGCGACAAAATTTAAAAACTATTTTGAACATTAATTTACCTGCATCTCATAAATCTTGCAGTTTTTTTCCAACTTTTTAGTTGCCTTCGTTTAAGTTTTATGTTATAATAAGACCTAACGCTCAATATTATATTTTTATATCCCTGTAAAAAAAATGTGACTAAGTAAAAACCAAAAATTAAGGTTTAGAGTTACAAAACATGTTGGATTCCTAGACTTTTTACCCAGGTTATCTTGCTAAATTTCACTAATATTTCTTAGTTTGTTTTTTCCCCTCGGGTGACCTTGTGGTCTAGGGTTAAGGTGTCAGACTTCTGTGCTGGCGGCCGGGGTTCAATCCTCGGTCCGGGCACAGATTTATCTGATTACCAAACCCTTCCTACTCCACCGTGGTTCGGATTCCACGTTAAACTGTAGGTCCTTCATTTCATCTCACAATCACCCTACCATTACACATTAGTGTGTCTATAACCCGAACAGGTAGTAAGACGCAGTGCTAATATTAAGAATTTTCCCCCCTCAAATTTTAGACATTTTAAAAAAGATATGAAATAAGTTTCCACTTGAAAATTAGTTGTCACAGTTTTTCGGTGTGATAAACTTTGCTTGTGTTGTGAGAATTCTGTGATGATTAAATACTTGACAGGTTGTCAATGGTCTTGATATGTATATGTATGTATATATTTTATTTTTCTGAACTTGTCCTGACGTGTTCGATCGACTGTTTTCTTGATTGCAAACTCTTAGAACGTTGTTTCCACTGGTCTGGAAATATAAATACAAACTTTCTATGCTTTGCACACTCGCTGCGCACTCACCAATCTGTTTTACACACTATACATGTTATCATTGTTGTTCTAGTTAGTGAGTAATTAATAAAAAATGTTTTAGTAAAGAAGTAAAATAAAATGTTAGCGATACAAAAGATTACAAACGGTATAAAAATACCATAAATTTTGTGAAAGTCCATTTTCTGTAAAAACAAAAAAAAAGAAGTAAATATATTAGCTAATTAAATGTGTGTACACATCACATTATGAACATGTTTTAAAGATGCTTTTAAATTAAATAAAACTCTAATCTTTTTTTGTGTATATACATTTGAGGTAATTTGTTAAAGATTATCCTAAAATACAGCTTATTTTGTAAACTTGGGTGTGATTTTCAGTGTGTGTATATTAGAACAAATTTTATCTTGTTTGTAAAGAAGAAGAAAAAAATTACTGTTTGTGTAGTACACAATATATTAATATATATCAGATAATGTATATTTTTATGGACATTTGTTGAAGCACAATGAAAGAATTGTCTTTTGTTGTGAAGGGGTTCCTGTTTTTTGTTATGAATATTAAGTCAAAAAATGTTAAAATGGTGTTCATTCTTGGGTTTTCTTGCACTTTGATACGAGATGGTCTATTACAGGTATGTCGAACCTTTCCCCCCCGTCTGAGGGCCGCACAAGTTCTTGGGGAGTTGGCCCTGGGTGGCCATATCTGAGATTTATAATAACTAATGCCCAAATATAGTACACACACACTAATCTACCCATTCACGCATACATTACACAAGTAACATTGAAATTACATAGAAGTTGAGCTGGCAGTTCGCACAAAACGTACCCTGGAGCCGCGGGTTGGGCACGCTTGGATGATTAGGTCATATTACATTGGTCTTTCATGTGAAATTTATAAATATTTACAGCGGTGGTTTCCACCTCAAATTAAAAATATATAATCACTCCATTACCTGCATTAGTGGTCACACGGGAAGTGTCACTTTCACAATAGAATGCCCTGTCCAGTGACCCAGAGGTAGAGGTTTGAATGGGGCCTCTCGAATAATTGAAAATATTCTAAATTTAAGTATTCACAAAATGATTAGATTTGCGATTGAAAAAAAATAATTTTGACCGATTTTTTATTAGAGCTATTGTAACGAGGTTCCTGGCCACGGATATTGAGGCTTTTCCGAACAGTGTCATATTTACCTTTTTTAATGAGTACTTAAAAATCAAAAGGTATTTGATATTATGAAATGGTGTACAATTCAAATAACCCATAAATATTATAACAAAGAGTGTCTTAAGACAATAATAATGCTATCTACAGTAGCCCCATGGCTTCTTCGGTGCTGACTGACAGCTCACAGCTTAATTTTGGCAATCAACATTTAGGTATATACCTAAATTTTGACTATCGGTAGTGACAGCTGCTTAACACATGTTTTTGCAGATCATATGGTTCGGCGTAGGGATACATATTTTGGTCTGGTAACTTTTCAAAGCTCTCAGTCAGCACCAAAGAAGCCATGGGGATACTGTATGTAAAATAAAAATATTGAAAGTAACTTCAAGTGTTTAGAGGAAGTGAACTCGTATTGTTAGGAGGGAGAGTGGAAAACCATTTTGGAAAAACCGCTCTCAATACACCCAACTGAGATTCAAACCTTGACCTCCCCATCATTGACAGCCTAGTTTACTGTGATATTGACGTCTTAGACCATATAACCATCAAAGCTGGTCCTTAACAGGTTTTTTCAAACCATTCTACAATGTAAAGGAAATTTTGACTGCTAATAGCACTACAAAAAAAATCTCATTTTATCCCCATCAAAATACAACATTTTCACTGTGCTTCGAATTATTAAACCACTGTGAATAAAACCTCATTTGTGTGAGGTAATAACTTGAGATTTAACTAAAAATGATGTTATATATTATTATTTTTCACCTACTATGCTTTCCGACTTGCCAATTGGACACATAATGGAAGAGATTTAATAATGCAGGATCTCAAGTAAAACACCAAATCATGTTAGTTTCTAAACACCGTTTTAATTAATTTATGTATATATTTTATTGTTTTGTAAATTGTTTTCAATAATGAATTGTAAACATCAAAATGCCTGTTTTTAAAATACAAATTATAATTATGTTCAATTAATACAACTTGTAGATGACTGAGTGAACATGTTCAATCAATGTATAGAAAATGGAGTTTTCACTCGGTTTTTGTAAATGTTTTATTTTTTAAATATGTGTCTCATATAGAAGATAGAAGAGTTAGTTATAGTAATGTTTTAACATAATGTATATTATGAAAGTGATAAAATAATAATTTATTAAAAATTTTATTGTAAATAGTTTTGTTTCCTCTCATAAAATAAGAAATATTATTGGTTTAATGTGTGTGTTATTTTATCTTTGCCCTTTTAACACATGTAATTAATAGATGAAGACTTTTTTAATGTCTGAAAACATATATTAGGCGGTCATACACGTGTCTTCTTTCATGCAAGAAAGAATGATGCATTAAAACAGCAGGAATTGCTCACATGAAAGAACGACGCATGGGAAAAACCTCTCCTGCCCATACACAATAAGAAGTCGCTATGTGAGTATTCATGCTTGATCGAACGTGACTTTTGCTACCAAGATAAATATTGTGCGTATATCGACAAAAACTCATGGAATGGCACAGTACCATGTATAAATTTACAACATAATTATGTTATCCTGTGGAGTTTTTAGTGGTCTCACAGGGATAGGGTGAAATGACAGTAAAAGAAAAATATGCATTGCTGCCCGCGCTGTTATTGAAATACATGCAGGTAACAGCAACCGGAAAATACGACATTTCTGGATAAAGAAATGGGGCCAGCTGAAAAGAAAAAAAAAACTATGTAAAATTTTTTTAAGCACTTTTTGGAAAGAGCCTCTCATCAAATTCTTCATCTTCCGGTTAGGTTTGCACTTATCAGCGGGAGCAGCATTCTCTTCCAGTTCAGTCTGTCAGTCATTGGTACTACCCCTCAACTGCCAAATGTTTGGTATCCCTTCCCTCTTGAGGACTTCCTCCACGCTATCTCTCCACCTCTTCCTCGGTCTTCCTCTTGGTCTCTTCCCTCCAGGCTCCCATCTCCAACACTGCACAGCAACGCTCTCTCTCTCTATATATATATATATATATTTATTTATTTATTTATTTATTTTTCACTTTTCGTAGCTATATTATAAACAGAAGCAGATTTACACTACGCCAGATGCGGCACATTTTGGATTTTATTTTTATGATATTGTTTTTAATAATTACGTTTAAAAATTATTGACTAATATTATCGAAATAGTTCAAGTTAAAAGTCAGAACGACACTATTTATTTTTAAATAACTATACTTTGCAATCGCTTTGTAACCGACATCGGTCTCCCCTTCTTCGTAATGTTAACTACTTATATTATTGTAGGGGACGTACAATTTTACATGCCTGATATTCTTTCATAGAAATCCTTTCTTGAACACTAACTTCCACCTCCCCCTCCCGCAACACCCATTCCCACCGAAACTTCCTAAAGGCCTTGACAAAAAAAAATTGATGGGAGGGAGAGGCGTGCATATTATAATTGTGCCTAGGGATGCAAATATTTTTAATCCGCCACCGAGTATAAACACTCACGGTGCAGGTAAAAATATGTGGTGGGGCGTGGATTATTTCATCCTCAACAGTAGAGGAAATGACACTCCACTGGAAAGAGCCTCACAAACCTTCCCGCGTGATTTGAGAGAGAATGAGTTTGTATGGTCACCCATTAATCTGCATGGGTCCCTGGTTTCAATCCTTGTAGTGGAAAATATTTGAGCACTTCAATAACTCGGATTAACGAGTTGCTTAGTACCTGCCGAGTTGTGGAGGTTTCTGATACAAAGGTTGAATTCTAGCGGATTTATTTTTTTCATATTTTGTGTATTAAAAAACAGAAGGGGAACAAGTGTTTTTAAGTTCCTCCCTGGAAGTTATTTATGGAAAGGATTGAAGAGCAGCATATTCTATAAATACAATTTTAAAACAAATATATAATTTTCTGTGATCAACATTTAACTGTTTTATCGGTATTGAAACTACCTGTTAAAATTGACAGCTCTTTGTGCCATTACTTGTTTGGGCTATGCGCATATTTACACTAATGTTGAAGTAAGGATGAGAAAGATAGAATTGAGAGGAAGTGTACTAATAGTTGTGTGGAGGGAAAATGGGAAACGTTTTAGCAAAAACAAGCCTTGATACACCAAACTGGGATTTGTACCCCGTCTCCCCAACATCGGCAGTCTACTCTTTTGAAATAGTGACGCCCTAGACCAGGGATGGGGGACCTATTGGCACCAAAAGGCCACATGTCATTTAAAGGATTTCTCATAAGGATGCACACTTTATGTAAAGGAAATTTTTCTGAATTATGATATTGCTCTAAGTATAGAGAGAATGATTGATAAGAGCGGTTAATTTGGTACTAACTGCTTCAGTGGTCATATTGTCGAAATTGTCACATGTTAGACCGACCTGCTGGAGACCAGAAGATCAAGGTTTGAATCCCTGTCAGATATACTAAAGGTGGTTTCCCTCTCTCCTTCCAAACATCTACGGGAATATTATCCTTTAAAAATAATAGTTGTAATTAATTAAAATACACACCGTTTGAGAATGTATATAAATGATGAAGGTACAAAATGTGATAAAAGGCCCATGCTCCCTATCCCTATCTTAAAACATTTGACCACTGATGCCAATGGTACTGACCTTCCTACTATGTTTCTCTACCTACTAGACTTTCCGTCCTACCCATAGTTTTGTTTTCAGTTCACCTTTTGTAGGGTTCTTAGATTTTTTGCTAGGGCAAATCGAGACAAAAAACAAAATCAAGTATTACAATTTTTTTATTTTTCATTTTCACAACATAAAATAAATTGCTCTAACAAAAAATAAAACAGCATTAATGATGTAATTAAAGAAAGACAGGAAAAGTAAAAAGTTTACTCAAGTTAGTGATAAGATTTTGCTTCCTTCATCTCGCATTTTCTTTCTGGCATCTTTCGACTTTAAAACTGTAAATTAAATTTAAATATAAATAAATTTTAGAACCACAAAACAAACATATACTTGCATTTACACTTTCACTCACAATTATGCAATTACTCACTAGTTACTAATTCAAATATAATTTAATCGCTAAACTTATAGAATATAGGAACTTAACAGTTGTGTTATACTTTAGCATACCAACATGACAAAAATAATATTAGTATTAAATTAAAGCCTCCTACATCACAGATTGGGAACTAAAAGATAAAACAAAAAATGTTTTAAAAAAAAACGTGGCAATCGTGTGTCTTCAAGTGATCTTTCGGGGCACCGGAACTTTCATCCAAAAAACGGGACGAAACTGGGAAATCTGCCAGCCCTAGCTTTTACTATCAAGGAATATAGTGTTAGGTATCCACTCGCCTGACTGATAACGCATTCTGCAGATAAGAGATAACATTGATCATTATAATTAATATAACTGGATGGACATACACAAGGGCGTCGCTAAGGGGGGGCAGGGAGGGGCAGCTGCCCCCCCCTAAAGGCTCGGATTTTTTTTTAGCTATAACTTTTCCTGTCTGATGTAACAGAATAAGTAATTATTTATTACGCTTACGCTATTGTAGCGTACAGTAGATTACAGGTACCTATACTCTCAAACTAAAATCAAATTTTAGGATAAAAATGAGCCTCTATGTACTCTTACTACCGCTACAAACTTACACATTATCTTTGAACCAACGCGCGCGGTCCGTACTTTGAATTCGCGCGGCTCAAAGATCGATCACAACACAACACGATTTACAACCGACCACCGCGCTGCAGGCGCCGTCGGTTGTAAATGTGTGCTTGCGATGCGACACTTACACCTGCGCAAGCAAATGAAAGCCCGCCCGCCATTTGCATATAGCATGCTATCGGAAACAATGTGAGGTGTTTATTTGATTGAATGTGAATAGACTATTAAAGCGTTCAGTGAGCTTCAGTGAGAATCAAAAACACTTTCAAACTTTTTCATTTCTGTTTCATTTCATTCGATTTCGAAAAGAACCGAAAACATTGTGTTGTTATTTGTGTACGAGTATTTACCTATTTACCCAGGAATTGACTATGTGAACAGAGTGAAATTAAAGCAATAGTGAATGAAACAAAGAAAAAAAGTTTTTAATTAAGTCAGTTACTAGTAGGCGGTAAAAAAAAGGGATATCAGAAAATTTTTTGGTAAGTTTACTTTGTATGATTATTTTGTTCACTATTTTTACTACATCATCTACTTTTAAGGTTAGGTAGATTAAGGCTATTTAGTTATTTTTGTTTATGCAGTAATAATTATTATTCTATCGTCTCCATTCACAAACAAAATAGAGAGAGCACAGAAGCACAAAATAAATAGGTACAGAAGACCGGCTTCATACAACGAGCGATAACAAGCGCACGCACACATAAACGCCCACTTATGACGATCTCGAATCATGTCGGTCGAACGCCAGTCGCGAGTGCCCGCGCTTTGGCGAAATACGTCCGTCAATGTATTCTATTCTATATAAAAATAAGTATTATTTTGTATCATTATTTTTATTTATGACGCAACAAAGTTTTGTTTTATTTATCCACCAAAAATATTATAGGTATGTAAAAAGGGGGCGATTTTTTTTTTTTTTTTTTTAGACGAATTTGGCAATTTTTTTAGAAAAAATATATTAATTGTAGTATATAGGATATCTTATCAAGAGTCGAAAATATATACTTTTCAATGCCTTGTACATGTTTTGCGGTGCTATATTACAAAAAACGGAATTTAAGAATGAGGCTTTATTACACTTTGAAATATAATAATCGTTCCTTTCAAACATGCCGTAACCGACGGAAGTACTTTTCATTAACGAATTTATAGACTTTTATTTATTAGAACAAAACGCGTTTAATTAACATAAAAAATGTTTTTATTGAAATTCCCAAATTGTAATTTTCACAGAATATTGTAGACTCCAGCCCTAGCGCTACATTCGAGCGTAGGTAACTAAAATCAATTTCGGCCGGAGCCGGCCTTCTGTGCCTATTTATTTTGTGACGGAAGTAAAGCTCATGCATGTACTTCATTTTTATTCTCTTAGGGTTCAAAGTTAAAAAATAGTATGTCTAATAGTACGTTTTTTTATTTTTTTAATAATTTTGTTTGATGATGTACTTGTACACTATGTTTGTATTAATTCGGTTATTTACACATAGTATTATGATACTTTTTATTTTTCAGTTCATTTAAAAAGAAAAAAACCTGATGGAAGCAGCGACGACAGTGACGAACAGGAAGAAAAACCAATAAAAATTACAACGGAAGACAATCAGCCTCAGGAACTTGTCAAAGAACCTAGTGCTGAGGCTAGCATTCCTGGTGGTGTTGTGGGCAATTTGGATCTATCGTTACCAATACCAAGCTCATCCAAACACTTGACTCCGGATCTTGATTCTACTTGCTATAGCGAAAATGATATTGGTCATTTCATTGGTCGGGCTTCGACATTATCAACAGAAAAGAAAAAGGACCTACTTGAAAACTGTTGGACTCCTCCTAAGACGTATAACTTTGCGGAAGACGCGAGGCATTTAAAAAGGAAATTCAACTATTCATGGTTGGAAACGTACTCTCCATGGTTAGCGTATTCACGACACCAAAAGGGAGCTTTTTGTAAATACTGCACGTTATTTCCACCAAATCCTGTGTCTGTTAGAGGCGTGTTGGGATCATTTATCATCAGGCCATTTTGTAAATTCAAGGATGCTCACGAACAGTGCAAAAAGCACATGGAAACACATTTCCACAAAGCGGCATTAGAATCCGCTAGATCATTTCTGGAAAATGTGCCTGTAGATATGCAATTGAACAAGTATTCCCAGGGTGTCATCGAGGAAAACAAAAAAATTATTACTTCCATTGTTTCCTGCATTATTTTTTGCGGTTCCCATGACATGGCTTTGAGAGGAAAACATCATGGAGAAGGAATTCTTGAAGACTTATATAAGTTGCGAATTGATGCGGGGGATGAGGTTTTGAAGAAACATATTGAACACGGAAGAAAGAACGCAAGCTACCGGTCGGTTGCTATTCAAAATGAAATCATCAGCATGTGTGGGGATGTTCTCAAGGAAGATATTATAAGAAACATAAAAAAAGCAGTAGCATATAGTGTTTTAGCAGACGAAACAGCTGACGTTTCTGGAATTGAACAATTATCGATAGGAGTGCGATATTTCCATGAGGAAATCAACGAAGTCAAAGAAGAATTTGTTGGATTTGTTGAGCTGAAAGGCCTGGATGCAAAATCGATAGCACAGACCATTGAAGAATTTTTGGAAAAAGAAGGACTCGATCCGGAGAAATGTGTCGGTCTAGGATTTGATGGTTGTTCCACCATGGCTGGAAAAGATGGTGGTGTCCAAGCAATCCTGCGCAAAAAATATACAAGAGCTTTGTTCTTTCATTGCTCCTCACACAAATTAAATCTTGTTGTCAATGATCTCAATGCTTTGCCTGAAATTAGGAACACCATAGGAACTACTAAAGATATTATAACATTCTTTCGAGAATCGGTTTTGAGAAGGAAAATGATACCCAATATTTCCAAGCTCTGCGAAACAAGGTGGAGCGAAAAACACAAAACTATAAGAGTTTTTAAGGATAATTTTCCTATTATTATGGAGGCTTTAGAAACCTTATCGCGCGAAGGAAATAGTACGACTCGAAAAAATGCCTTTCAGCTCCATGCAGCTGCTTCAAAAGTTTCATTTATCCTGTGTCTCACATTAATAGCCAAATACTCAGCTTTGATTGAGCCCATTGTAAACGTTCTCCAGTCCATAGCAATGGATGCGGTCAAGATCTCGCAGCATATTAAAAGAATTGTGCAATTACTGAAGAGCCACCGTGACAATCCAGAACAGACCATAGATGAAATTATAAGCGACGCTACTGAAATCGCAAAAAAACTCGGACTAGAGGAGGACATCGCATCAATGCCGCGTATTGTTGGAAGACAACGACACCGGAGTAACCACGCCTCAGGAACCCCTTCAGAATTTTGGAAGAGATCATTAGTCATACCGTATCTAGACTCTATAATTGCTTCCCTTGAAGTACGCTTTGCTGAAGAAAACACTCCGTCATTTACGTTATCAAAATTACACCCAGCGCAGATGCAAAACATGTCCCTGAAAAGCCTAAAAGACGACTGTGAAATCTTTGCCCAGTTTTATAATTTACCAAATATAAAACATGAAATCGAACTTTGGCAACAAGTATGGCACGACAAAGTCAACTTAACTGAATTGACAATTATTGACATCTTAAAAGAGGCAAAACCATTCTTTCCTGACACAGCAAAGGCTTTGAAAATTTTAATAACTCTGCCCTGCACAACGTGTACTGTAGAGCGATCCTTTAGTAGCCTAAGAAGAATTAAGACTTGGCTGAGAAGTACAATGGGAGAAAGTCGTCTTAATGGATTAGCCATGATGAGTATACACAGGAGGCTTATTATAGATAATTACGAGGATTATAAAAACAAAGTTTTGGATAAATTTACAAAAAAAACGAGAAGATTATGTTTTACTTAAGTTTTTAAACAAAAAAGATATGTACCCAATCTGAAATGACTTTTTACGGCTAAAAGTTGGCTAACCATTTTTTTAATATGTTTGTACAGTAAAGAGTTCAATAAATATGTCGATATATGTTAACCCTTACAAATCTGAAATTTTTGTTTTTTATGATCCTTCTGCCCCCCCCCCATGACTCAAGGGCTGGCGACGACGACAAACTTGAGCATCACGCTTTTGTCCTTGGTTATGTGTATGTCACATACACATAACCAAGGACAAAAGCGTGATGCTCAAGTTTATCGTCTGCTACACAATCGGCGTTGGGGAGGGGGGGACGAGGGGGGACAGATTTAACGGTTTGAAAATAGTGAGGTATTATATATCACACTTTCCTGAAGACACATTTACATTAAAGGATATACAATTCAGTTTTACAGGTAATACTATACAAATACGAATAAAATATTTAACTTATTTAAATAATTATGTAGTGATTATCAATGTTGTTTACAGTCTGCCAAGATTACAATTATTTTTAAAGTTTGTTATTAGCTTATATATTGGTTTCAAAAACCATAAGCTACCGGGATTATATTGAAAGTTCGACATAATGAATAAGGTATCTTAAAACTTGATTACATTGGCTTGAATGACAAACTCTGTGTAGTTTCCATCCACTCAACCTATCACTTAGGTTATAGGCTTGTTGAAAGTATTATTATATTACTTTTTTTTTTAAGTTGGCTCATATCTTGTATATTGCTTTCAGAAACCATATTATGTTTAAAGTTCGATAGCTATATTTAGACAAGTTAGCTAAAAACTGTATTATATTTGTTTGAATGACATACTTTGTGTATAAGTCTTACGTTCAAATGAGAATTTAGGTTATAGGTTTGTAGGAAGTATGGTATCCACTAAACCCTGATTTTAGTAATAATCCCTATCTGTAAGGCTTTATATATATATATATATGGTAGGATAAACGTCCATTTAGAACCGAAGTAAAAATTTCTTTATGGAAGTTTTTTTTATCCTAACTAAACACAACTATAGGGTAGGATGGTACGAAATAAAGCCTTACAAGTGAGCTTCCTTTAAAAATCATCGTAGATGTGCGCTTCAAAGCTTTTGCTAACATGTTTATTTCATTTAACTAATCACACATTGGTGTATCTCATATATTCAATTAAATTAATGAACGATGCCTAAATACCCCATTGACTTGTATGGGTGTAAGAGAGAAAGAAATATCAGAAAGTTTCTTTCTCTCTTTCAGAATGGTATGCAGTAGAGATGGGTGATAAATCACTGACTGTGATTTTTTCACCGATACCATATGATCACCGCTACTCCCAGTGATTCGATCTTAAAAGTATCAGTGATCGGAGATACTCCATAGTCGCATCTGATGGCAACAGTTACTCGAGATTGGGAGCTAGTATTGCTTCTTCTAGACACTCGAGTAAATACTTGCTTCACTAGCCTTGTTATTCTTTTATTTTCTATTTTCTACAAACTAATTGAAAATTGACCTTAATGACAGGCATATTTTACGTGTTATTTCAATTCAAAACACTTGATCTCGTAGAGATCATTTTTCAAAAACGGTAATAGATTACCACGCCAAAATGACTTTAATTGTTTAAATTTTTCATTCACATGCGTTTTCAATAGAAAATAGTTGTTGTTAAGAACAAAATCATTTATTCTTTTTTTCAGTGATCATATCCCCAAAATCGCTAATGATAGATTAAAATACATAACAAAATAGAAAATATTTAAATAAACTTTAATATTTACTGTGCGATGATAATCTTAATCGTCATATAGTCTAGTATAAAGTTTATTTGCTTCTAATATATATATATAGTTCATCTACTATTAGATGTTCGCTATTTAAAATAAAATAACACTACTATAAGGTAATATATGACCTGCATTCCAAACAACATTATCTAAACCAATCGCCACTATATTAGGTTCATTTTTAATGTTACATAAATTTTAACTGTACTAAAACAGATCAATAAATAAATTACATAATTACAAGAATTTATTATAGTATGTCAAATAAGCTTTAATATTGGTATTCAAGTTTAACATAATGTTTGTTGGACAACTAATTTTGCCCAAATTACATAACATTTCACTATAAAATATTAAATAACAAATTTTGCTCTCTCTTTTTATCAACTATATGAAACATCTTAAACCCATACTTTTGTATTGACTTGTAACAAGTTACAAGTTAACGTCGTACAAATGGGTCAACACTCACCGACTCCCATGATGGTCAACAACACGAACACCGAAGCACTGACCTCCACTCTCCTACACAAACAACTGACTGCACGCAGCCAACCAGCCAACTGTCTGCTCAGGACTCGATCCGCGGCCAGCCGGAAACGAAACGCAGCCAGATGAAGCTATCACTTCCGCTAGTAGGATTACCTAGATTGTTCTAGGTGGTGCTAGACGCTTTTATTTGCTATCATATTTCTTCTATCGTCTTACCCCCTCCTCCTCTTGCCCCGTCTCTCTGTGGGTACAATGATATATATATATATATATATATATATTGTGTTCGCGCTTTTAATCGTCAATTATTATACCACCGACTGAGCGTCGTGGGGACGGTGACTAAGGGCCGTAATTTATTTTATACTCTAAATTTCATTCCGGCGTAATGGGGGACATCTTGTCAAAATTATTGTTCAGGACTAGTATTTATTGGAAGTTAGGATTCTTTCTCTCTTTGTACGGGACTTAGTTCATCACGATAGTACTGTTTGAGTTTGTTATGCGTACTTTACGTGTATTTAATTTAATGTATAGCTTTTGGAGACGCATTGGCGTACTCGGCGTGTCGGGCATACCGCCCGTCCCTTTCTTGTTTGCATTTTGAATGTTTATGGAATTGTTTAGTTCTCTATTTAAACTGGGAGCACGGGGCACTTAGGTGTTAGAGAAAGAGACTCGGCCTTACGCCTTGTTCTGTATATAGTTTTGGTTCAACGTTATGTTATTTTGTTTTGATCGGGAGGCACATCGATGTTTGTCTTTTATAACCTTAATTTAGATGCATACTAAGAATTTCAAGGTTGTATCGTTGCTTGCGCTTAAAGCTATAACCACAGAAAGAACCATAGATGTACAACCGGAATAATACCATAAGTTTCTATTTTTATATTTTGCTTTAATCATGTATCTTCTTTCTAATTTTGTCTTAAATAAAACTAACTATGTTAATTATTGTTTAACTTCTTGTCTGGTTTTCCCAACACACTTCCAAAAATGTTATACATCGACCAGGAGAGGTTAACAGACTGTACATTAGTCAGGTAACATGAAACCCAGATGAAACCTGAAGATTAGGTAGCTGTATGTCAATTGTCAATGTCAGTGCCGACAGGAAGAGTTTATGTTAGGCCTTTAAGTATAGAATTCCATTGCAAGCTGCCAAACACCCGAGTAATAAGTTTCCTTCCAACCCATACTCATGGGACTATTCGAGTAAATACTAAATACCCAATACTCAATACTAATAAATACTCCATACTCGATACTTGATACAAGATTGTACTCGCCTACTCGGACAGCAGCTAAATATTAGCTTTGACCATGGTTGGAAAGTAAAAAAAATATCGGTCCATCAAAACACTGTGAATACAGATCACAGTGAAAAATCACCGGTATTTTAAAATCAGTCACTGTATTCACTGATATCTTAAAATCACTGTTTTGCCCATCTCTACTATGGAGACGACAGCTCGAAAATTTCAACCACAAATGTATATCCAGTTATATTATAAAAATCAATGGCAGACAATCGTTGTATGTTCTTTTTTTGGGGGGGAGGGGAGGGGGGTTCTCTTTACAAGCGCTTCCAGTATCACAGTCGATGCGGTCCCTTCATTGGTAGTTATTTGTGGACGACAGTAGCATCTTGTGACCAAAATTCTTAGGCAAGCTCGGAAGGCGTGCCCCCAACCTTAAAAGAGGATGTACCAGATTTTTTTAATCTTGTATGCTTCAAGTAGCTATTTGGAGTTTTTTTTATGATAGTTGTAGCATTTATCTTCCTTCTGTTCTGTGATATACATTATTGTGTTATTAATTATTATAGACATATACTTATAAACTTTCGTTTGTTGGCTTTTACTGACACACACATCAAAACAAAAGCACATACTACAATAAACTCCACAAAACTCTAAAGCCCGGTACACACGACACAGCTTCTTATACAAAAATTGTGCAAGAAATTGTACAATATCTTGGTCACATAGATTGCATACAAATTTTAGTCAGTGACTGTTCATACGGCATTTGTGATTGCATATAATATTTGGAAAAAAACCCATAGATTTTTGTCCTTTTATAGAAAAATAATGGTTGAATGATTTGTAAAATATTGGTATTTAATGTAAATAATTTCTTAATCATTCCTAAATATCATTAAAATATTTTGTTATCAATTTCTTAATATTTAAAAAAACCGTTGATAACCTTTATATTTGGGGTTTAAACTCCTTCACTTATAATTATTTGTTTTCAAGCATTTAGCTGTTTTTCTTACAATCACTCTTTTTTTTTAAAAGTAACTGTTTAGCAGACGAATTTTTCGTGTTTACAACTCAAAAGATGTACAAGAAAAATGGCTGATACAGGACGCGTTCTATTTCCTGAAATTGAATACAATAAGTTGTGCCAAGCAGATTTTGTACAAGTTTTGGTGTGCACACGACGCCATCTTCAGACTGCAAATTCTTGTACATTTTTATGTACAAGAAGTTGTGTCGTGTATACGGCTCTTAAAGTTGTGTAGGCACGGGGTCAGTACCTTGCCAATATTAATTTCCCCTTTGTCCCATACCATCCCCTAATGTTTTGAAAGGGGAAGAGAGGATAAGTGACTTCGGTTCTAGCTGTCATCTTTCAGGCGAGAGAAGTCGTAGCTCAGTTGCTTGTATTTTTAACTGACACCCGCAGCTCTTTCCCTTCTCTTCCCTCCAAAATCTATGACGTCACAAATAAGAACTACACTAGCTAGAGCAATGGCATGAACGTTGGACAAATACAGACTTTCAACCACCATTATATGAACTAGTGCACGTCTTGCGTGCATGTTACGGTCACTGTCATATATGGGATTATTTTTTTTTCAAACCCACTGATACTTGAATACATTTAAATGATTACCATGAGAATATTTTTGCAAACATTAAATAAAATAATTACATATCTTCAATCAAAGCCAAGCCGTGCTTGCCTTGCTTGCCCTGCCGCGATGCCACTAGTGGACGACCACGTCTTGACTTAACATAAAATCTATTAGTCATTTGGAATTTCTCAATAAGTTTGTCAAGTGGTAATAGTGTAGTGTTTGATGTATGGTACCTGCTGAGGGGTTGTCTTGAGTTCCTTTACAACTTTGCAATAGATTTATTATCCAGACAGGAGAATTTATCTATTTGTACTCTTATTTTAGACATAGGCATTTTAGAATGGCACCTAATAAAATATAAACTTATTTTTAATGTACGGAAACTTTTAAATCTCCATGTAGAACAAGAGAAAGAAATCTCGCGATGTCTTTGCCTTTCGTATCTTTTGAACAGTCATTAAAAGAATTTGCTTGATCTACCCCTTGTTACAAACACTTGAGTACCTACCATCCTATTGACCTTTCTATTCAATCATTCTTTTTAAACTAACCACGAGTGTCAAATGTTTCTAAAACAAATAATGTATGTCATCTTAGGTGTGAAAAAAAAGTAACAGAGTTACTATGTTTGTCAGGGTAGAATGCTTCTTCTTTTTCTCAATTTCATAATTTGTAGCCCTGTTGTAATACTTAGAAGAGAAAGAGATGGTTTGGCTCACCACTACAGCCTCAGTTGACCTCGTCTCGGCCATGCTCTACTTCGCTCAGCTCCACTAACACGTCCCAGCACAATCAACATCGAATTGACTAGGAGTACATGGATTCATTTGTCTGATTTATATAGGGCATCGTTCTGTAATGCCGGTACACACTACACGGCGATCACTAGGTGAGGTACCTTTTTGATAAAATAGGCTTACGTCGATACTATCAAAATTCAATTTGGCTTTGATTATTCAAAGTACTGTTCAGGATTTCATATTTAAAGACTACGTTAATTAACTGTTCCCAGTCTCCTTTAAATTGCTTGCGAGTCATGGATTATATATATATATACTGCACGGCTTGACCAGATGAATTATTTAACGTCACTTTGTGATATATTGGGAGAACTCTTTTATTTATTATATGTACTTTCTGCTTCTTCCACTTCACGGATGGTCCTATACCTTGGAGCGCCACCATCTTAGGTCCATGATTAACTCTTGCAGCGTTTTACTTTGCTCTGACAATTTTGCACATTTAAATGGTTATATCTCTTGTTGTTTATTGGAAGTAAATTTATTAGTGTTATTATTTGCTATATTATATGATGTTGGTTAAATATAGGGCCGAAAGTCGGCGACTAACAACAAGCAGCATACAAGTCTGAACTTGGAGCGGTGCGACAAAGATTATCAATAAAGCTACCGCCATGGCGTCTAGTAGCGAGTGCCGCAAAGTGTGCTCATAGCGTTATCAGATTTAGAAAGAAATATACCTTTTTTTTCAGTTTTAATAATAATTCAATCCTATTTCAACGCTTTAAGTTACATTAGTATTATACAGTTGAAAATTGTACAATCCCACAATAAATTATGAAAATCAACAAAACAAATCTAATATTTTGACCCAAATGTGCAAACTGAAGATGTAAATACTAATTGCAGGGAAAAATTGTTGTTGTTTCAAGCTCTTTCTCTACCATTTTATCACCACTAAAAAACTGTTTATCAAATTTAACTCGTTTATATATATTAGAAAAAATTTCTAACTTTAGGCCTGGTGGGCAGACTGAAGACAACTTCAATAAAATGGCAGAACTCTGAGTTTAATTAAATATATTACTTGTTAGTTATATATTTTGGATATTAATATTTTAAACATATTCAACAATTCAACTTATAAAAAAAGAATGAAGGAGCGTGAAATTCACTTTACATATAAATTGTAATCCTATATCTATGAACTTAGCATGTTTTTAATAAATGTACCTTGAGCATGGCAGGAAGGAATGCGCCACCTCACGTTATAATTGAGAACTGTCAGTGTCAATGAGGCAAACCACTCTACTCGATAGTTGTGTTTTATTCATGATTTGTGAATATGATTAGTAATTGTCTATTATTAATTTGATGATTTAGTTTTGCACTGTGTATTAGCTTTATTATTTTAGTTACCGACCTGTGTTTTGACAGTACAAATACTATTTAGTTCATAGCTCTTGAGATATTTTAAACATTGAATATCATTCCGATGTTTACTTTAAAGTTCTAAACTACCGTTGGGGCCCGGTGTTATTTTACTTTTGTTGTGTTCCTAGAGGACTGTATTGGCCTTTGTGCTGTGATGTGAATCATCATTTAATTACTGGAATTCGCAATCTTGGTTCTCATAGTCTAGGTAGGAAAATCTTTGTATATTTGTAAATTAAGGTATGGCCTTTATTTTCTTCATCTGGTTAACCTACTTAGATATCCTGTTCCTTAAAAGATTAGAGTTTTAAATTTAAATTGTTAGAAAAGGAAGAAACAAAAATAACCTTGAATTATATTTAGATCAAGAAAAATAGTGATGTTTTAAATACATCGTATTTAATTAGAATTGGGCTTATTATTTAAAGTTTGTACACATATTGAAATGTATATCTAAAACCTAGTAGTTTGTACCTACCTAACTATTTGCATACAACTTTAAGGTTTTGCAGTGTTTATGGGTTTTATAGCTGTCGAAGTAATTTTTTTTTAGCAAGGCTATGATGTATGAATTATGCTATTTTACCTTATTTTCTTTGGCACCCGATCTAGCTAGACATGATAAATCAAGTGTACAAAACTCTACCTGATGACCGGCCAATCACAGGCATTCAAGTTGTCGAAGATCCAGACAAATGTCCACAAGGTTTTATTGTGGTGAGTATTTACTAAACGCGTATTTTATTAAGTGTGATAAGTTCTAAAAGTTTTATACAGGTCAACTCATTATGAAGTAAGTTAAAGTATCCCCAAAAATCAAACTAAATGTTCACCAAAGGATTAAAAAAATCTTCACCTTAATCATAACTTTCCTAGTTGAGGAAGGGCTACTTGTATGTACTAAAATCATTTAACTTAACCATACTTTATCACTGCGTTGAAAATCTTTGCTTCAATTCTAACGGGAAGGGTCTTTAAGAAAATACAAACACACACAGTGTTTTCTGTCAACATTGATAACATATTACTATTACTAGGGTTATTTTATAGGTATTGGTAATATTAATCAAAAGTGACAGCTGGTCACATTACCTGATGTAGCCTAAACCAATAATATATGAAATTAGATTCATTATTATTATTATTATTATCACCACGTCTTACTACCCGTTCGGGTTATATGCACTTACGCTCATGTGCAATGGTAGGGTGATTGTGAGATGAAATGGAGGACCTACAGTTTAACGTGGGATCCAAACCACGGTGGAGACCTGGCATTCCCCACATTCACAAGATGTCTTGTCAGAGGTGAAGGAAGGGTTTGGCAATCAGATAGTAACTATTCTAACTGTAGTATAGTGATCTTCCTATTAAGATTGAATTGTAGGCTATTTATTGTTTAAAAAGACGTCTATAAGACAATTAGGTCACATCTTTATTGTGATGGCTCCATGAAACTGCAAATGTCTTCATAGTGACACAATTTGGAGCATATCACTCAAGTCAAGTAGGGCATAAAACTCACCCGTGACACATTGGTACAAAACTGTAGCTTTTATTTCCTCACAAATTGATATTTCTGACATAGGAAAGTTACTAGATCCACTTTCACTTACTCATACATCAAGTCTTGTGATCTGCAGGTGTCACTTTTTATAGCCTATATACAATCAAAACCTACAAAATAACAATAGAGTGGTAATATAGTAAAATGTTATCAATGTTGAGGGGACTCTTTTATTTTGTATAAGGTGTTCCAAATGTCCATCTGTAAGAAAAGGGATTATATATATATATATCCAATCATGAGAGTAGATCAAAGCTAATTACTAATTAGCTGAAAAAACCATCCGTGATGAAATGTGGGTTTTAACCTTTCACAATAATAAATTAACGGCCGAGCGCTGGGTGTTGTGTCTGTTCTAGATTTAAGTTAGTTAATAAGTCGTGTATTGATATAATCAGTCGGTTCAGAAAGTGTGTGTTAAATACCTCAAATAATAAAAATAAGTACTAAAATGATTTTTTTTACTTGCAAACATTTTTATTTAGAGACTATTATAAACTATTAATAATGTTACTATGATCCAGGTGAGTCGAACCCACGACCAAGATTCAGATGCAGACCTATGGAGGGAAGGGAGTTTCTTTGGACGTAGATGGACTCGTTACATTTGTCTGTCAAAGACAGAGAGCATCGCTGACTACATCGTCGAGTCGGTGGCTATAATCAATGATAAGGAAATCCCTCCAGATGGTTTCTCTGTTATCACACGTACGATAGATTCAGGTGAGTTCTCAGAATATCTTCTCTCGTCCTCAAATGGTCTTAGCTTTCACACTCGCAATAGACCGGACTGCCGTTTTGACTCGGAGATTGGGGTTCGAACTCTTGCGAGGGGATGAGGGGTTGCTATTTCTCAAAAGGTTTCCCCACTATACCTCCACGCAAATGTGGGTAAATTATTTAATAGTGGTTACAGACAGGGAAAATCTGGAAAAGTCGAGGTATTTTGTGATGTCAAGGACGATATGGAAATGTAAGTGAATTTAATCAAAAATAAGGAAAAGTCTGGTAGTTGAAATACTTCACTAATTCAGCAGCTAAATATTTAAACATAGGTAAGTGAAATATTTGGTTTCTTTTCTCGATGTTAACAAAATGAATTGATTAATATCACCGGTATTCTAACAAGAGGCATTGTACAGGGTTTATTTTGTTAAACATATAACACAGAGACACACATAATAGTTAAATCATTAAATACTAAATAAATAACTTATAATACTGTTGATGTTTAGTAGCCATTAGGATAGTTTCTGAGAATATGTAATAAATACAAGAAATGAAAAAAAATTGTAAAAATGGATTAAGCCGGAAATTTTTCTAAATGTGTGGAAAACCTGCGAAAGTCTGGGGATTTTATAATAAAAATGTTGTAGCCGTCCCGAATTTCCTCTAAATGTTACCTTCCTAATAGTTTAGTTATAACAGATAGCTTGGGGAGGTAGTAAGACACGGGGAGAAAATAAATTAAGTATAGTTCCGGTATTATTGTTTTCCAACTGCCCATCACAGCTCTAAGCAACTAACTTAACAAGAAGAGTGAAGTGAATTTTAATAGGAAGGGAAAGAAAACCAGTATTGAAAAAAAAAACATCCAGAGCAGATGGGTGTGATCAAACCCCTGTCTTTAGATTCAGAATCAGCTGTGCTAACCTTCACTTGGCCCTACTGATGACGCCATACACGGTATTAAAGTCGTTTTGAGATTATGGTAGGTATTTTGATGTGAATAATAAGAGGGGAGAAAGATAGAATTTTAGAGTAGATGTATCCGCATTTGTCTGGGTAGATAGTGGGAACACATTTATGAAAAACCACCAGACTGTCACCAGAAATTCATTCTAATACAAGAATGACTCATTAGACTATGCAATCATTGATGTGGGTGGTAATTGGATAATTTACTAAAATACTCTTTTTACACTATTTTATGTTATATATTTATTGTAGTTATTGTTTTGACTAGGATTGCAAATTAGTCTTCTGAAAACTATTTTTTGGGGGCACTGCATCTTAATACTCACACTGGTTATACACTTAAATACTAATTACGGTAATGGTTGATGGATTAGGTAGGTTATGTTTATTGGAAGAGTACCCGCATTTGTGAGGAGGGAGAGTGGAAAACCACTTTGGGAAAAGACCCTCAGTACACCCGACTGAGATTCGAACCTTGATCTACTGGTCATCGGCAGTCTAGTCTACTGCAAGGGTAGCACTTTAAACCCTGCTGCCACCAAAGAGGGTTGAAAACTAAATTACCTCATCCTTTAAAAACTTAAAAAATGATGTTTGTGTTGTTATTATTTCTATTCAGAGCAAAAAGCGTGGAGGAAAAGGCAATTGTGTTATCGGCTGTCTAGAAGAAACCTGGTGGTGAACGCTGTGACCGACATAATAGTGCTCAATCGTTCGAAGAAGGCGCCGCTTGGTTTCTCTCTTGCAGGGTATATAAAATATCTTTATTTAATTTTAATGTATCATTCTCTCTTGATTACTTTTGTGTTGACAGGTTCAAAAGCGATTGTCCACCAGCCTTCCGATCAAATATTTTTCCTGCCATTATATAAAGTACATACTGTAATTAAATGCCTGCAAACAAATTCAATTGTTTTCCTTAATATATTTAGACTCAATTTGGTGGCCTCGTGGTCTAATGCTCACTCTCGCAATGTACTGGAATGCCAATGATGGGGAGATGGGGGTTTGAATCTCGGCCGGTGTACCGAGCTTGGTTTTTCCTAAATATATATACACCCACTTTTCCTTTTAAATCTTTCAAGGACTATATAAATGTTTTGCTCAAGGTCTTTGGTTCACGTATATTAAGGGGTGTATAATTCATACTTGATTTAATAATTTCAGGGTGAGGGCAAGGGATTTGGGGTTCTAGAAGTGCGGTTCGAGTTAAATTTTAAATCAATTTTTCATGCACACATATCTTTAAAACTAAGGATGTATGTATAGGCATTTTTCACTTTAAATTGAATTTGAAAAAAAAAAAAATGTTTAAGTAGAATTCGCGTAATATTGAACATTATTTGTAATAAATATTTCAAGTTTAATTCATTCACTAAATCGACATATAAATCATTAACACAAATTGATATTTTTTAAATTATAACTTATAAGTTTTTCCCTAATAAAAGTTATTATCATACAAATCTGGATTTTTAACTACTAAATTTAATGATCTATGCAAAAAGGTACAGAAAAGGATAGAAACATATAAAAAGGGACCGAACGTAATATGGCTCTTACAATGAAAAGAACAACACATTTCACACTTTACACTGCTGCCATTGGACAAAGAGGTAATGGATGCCTCTTGAATAACATTGATTGTGACGGCACAATCCCCAGACCTAGGTCGGCTGAATGGCAGTAATGATCGATTTTCTTGAAGAGGCAGTCATTACCTCTTTGTCCAGTGGCAGCGGTGTAAAGTGTGAACTGTGTTCTTTCATATTGTTCTCGTGTTGGACTAGACTACCAAAGATGGGGAGGTTGGGGTTTGATTCTGGTAGGGTGCACTGAGGGTGGTTTTCCTTAACTATATGCAAATGCAGGTGCACTTATATATTAAACCTTATTAATCCCTGACACATTAGTGTAATTAGTACATAGCTTACAACCTAAACGGATAGTAATACGCGGCGCTAAAAAAACTTGTCCTCAAAAAGGGAAAAGAGGTTTCTTTAAAAAACATCTTTTTTAGCACCTTTTTTTACTACCTATTAGGCTAGTACACATTTGCGCTAATTACACTCATGTGTTATAAATGAGCAAGGTTGAATTTAGAGGAAGTGTACCCACATTATTGTGGAGAGAGAGAGTGCAAAACCATTTAGGAAAATTCACCCTCATTACATCCGACCAAGATTCGAACCTTGATCTCCCTATCTTCAGCAGTCTTGTCTCTTGAGAGTGTGACACCTTAGACCATGTGGTCACCAAAACGAGTAAGAGCTAACTAAATACGTAGCTCTACAATGTAATGAGGTTTTTTTTTTAAGAAAACTAGACAAGAAAAGTCACATTTCAAATTACTGCTAACGCTTTACTTTTCAACTACTCGCAACTGCCTCGGTGGCGTAGTTGGCTAACGCGCTTGTCGTGTTGAGCTCGACTGCTGAGGACGGGGAGATTCGATGTTCGAATCTTGGTCGAGTGAACTGGGGGTGGTTTTTCCTAAATGGTTTTCCACTCTCCCTCCACGCAAATGCGGGTTCATTTCCTCTAATTCAACCTTCCCAGTTCCTAATCCATTAGCGTAATTAGTACTTAAAGCGTATAACCTGAACGGGTAGTAAGACGCGGTGCCAAATATTATTATTTCAACTACTCGCACTTTCAAAATTTAAATGAATGATTTGGTTATGAAGCAAGTTTCAACGATAACGTCTCGCCGCGAGTTTCTTGAGCAAAGGACTCATGTCTGTGTCACGTGTCTGGTTGCAGGGAAATCAACGGAATGACTGTGTGCTACAAACTGGGTCAAACTCAGGAGATTTGTAGATCTGCGCCTGCATCTCAACTATCATACAGGTATAGTCCACTCTACTTCAGCACCACTTACTGCTACACATTATTATTATTATTAGTGATATTCAAGGTTAGTCGATTCTAGAAAATTTCAAATTCGAGACTCAAATCCGTATATATATTTTTTTAGTGAAATTTGTTTTAGAGCTCTAAGTGCTGTTGCACACGTACCGATATTATCGGTGTCGGCACCGGCGCCGATATCGTTGTTGGCACCGATATCGGCGTTGTTTGTTGCACACACACTGTAAATATCGCTATCGATGCTTGAGAGGCATAGGCAGTTTTGTGGATGGTGTTGAGCAAACAACATGGCCACCAGCTCTGCGCACTGATATCGGTGTATTTATCGAGGGGGCCGCCGACATAATTCCGACATGTCGGTAGTCATCACGATAATGCTGTCGTGTCGGCATCGTGTGCAACAGGGCCATAAGATGACATGGAATCTCATTACCACCGATATCGGCGCCGGCACCGACACCGATAATATCGGTATGTGTGCAACAGCACTAATACTGTTATTGGTGGTTCAAAACCAACTATAATTATAGGATGAACTTAACAACCAGGTTCTAGACCAGTAATTTAACACTTAAATGAACGTATAGGCCTACATGTTATAATGAATGTAAACATAGAGTTAATATAAATATTTTATATTATATTTATATTTTTTCTTATGTTCATAATTTTTTACAAGGTTCAGATTCTGAATCAACATTTGGGACTCGGAGGTGAATTGGAGATTCCGATTCGTAAAATAGTGGATTCAACCCAACTCTAATTATTTTTAAGCGTACTAACATTTTCCAATATCAAGTATGCGAAGCTCGCAAGTTGAATTACTTTAATTCTCTAAAAGAAATAAATGGTACAAAGATGCGTCGCACAGACTTTCTTTCGCCTTTGTTTTGAAAATGGAGGAATTACTTAGAACTTGTAAGATTTGTGAAATAAAATAATATGTATTATTGCATAAATGTAATAATATACATGTTTACAGAAACATATTTAGAAAACAATTTAATAGCTCGGACACTATTGGTTCTATAAAGATATCTTTTGAATAAAAGTTTGTTATTTGTGACAGCACTTCAACTCAACAATGGTCTATTTTGTATCTCAAACAAATAGTTACAAAGGTATGATCCAAATTGGAAATTTTCACAAAAATAAAATATATTCAAAGTCACTTTCATGGGAAAATGAGGATTGCCATTTTGTTTGTGATGTTAAAACAGTGCTTAGTTAATAACGTTAATCAAAACTTGAGTGGATTTTTATCAAATTGGTTTTTTTTTCTCTCTAGTTTGTTAACTCCCGCTCTGAGGTGTCACTCTTACAATAGATTGGACTGATTAAGACGGGATATTGGGTTGCAAATCCCGGTAGAGTCTCTACTAAGGGTGGTTTTTTCTAAATTATTTTCAACCTTCCTCATCCCTTGCATATTAACGTAATGAGTACATGTGCGTATAGCTCGAAAGAGTAGGGATATCGGTGACAAAAGAAAAAATCTAGTACGCATTTAACAATTATTATCATTATTAGCACCGCATCTTACTACCTGTTCGGGTCATACGCACTTACGCTAATGTGTAATGGTAGGGTGATTGTGAGATGAAATGGAGGACCTACAGTTTAACGTGGAATCCGAACCACGGTGGAGGCCTGGCATTCCCCACATTCACAAGATGTCTTGTCAGAGGTGAAGGAAGGGTTTGGCAATCAGATAAATCTGTACCAGGACCGAGGATTGAATCCCGGCCGTCAGCACAGAAGTCTGACACCTTACCCCTAGACCGCCAGGTCACCTACACCCTTAACAAGAAGTTCTTTATATCTTTTGTTTTATTTCTGTGTTGCGTTTGTAGCAATGCCCCTGTTCACCACAGTACAGCAGCACTATGATATTGAAATAGTTCTAGAAACAAATTTGGATTAACCTTTAGGAAAATATGTAAAACATAGAAGTTTTTTTAAAAATGTTAGTCAAAATATTTATGTTTAAAATAACACTCAATAGCTAGACATAATTAATAAAAGATTTAATTTAATTTATAGACTTTTATCAGTTACGTTATAAGTTAGTTTCAGAGTTCACTATCTCATGGGGGTGCAGCTGCTGGGGGGAGAGGGGAACAACACGCTCCTCTCGGAATTATATCGTCCCCTCCTCAACAGGGAGTACTAGTCATAAAATACGGGAAATAGGTTCATTGCTAGCAATGCAGTTGGACCTTCTTATACAAGGTGGATACATTCCCAAGAATCACCGCAGATATTGAATCCATATCAAATTTAACAAAATCAAGAAATTATTGTATTGTATGGAAACGTACAAAAACAATTAAATCAAACTTTATACTAATACTGTTAATATTTATGATCCTAACAAGCATCCTGTAAATCACTGTCATGCGATTCTGGTGAAAGTGTAGGCAGCCGTATCGGCACATGTTCTAACTTCACCTCTCACTTTAGAACTTTTCAATAAGTCAAGGTCATGTTCGTCGAAAATATTCATAGCTGAGTCAATCATTTTGACGGCCTGGGACATAACTTTCGTTGTGAAGGTTCTCAAAGGTTATATTTTTTATGATTCCTCTCTGATCTTTTCTAACTTTGGCTGGGGATAATGTGCGTGAGCATTTTGAGACATGAGAGAGCTATCATGTGTCACCACCACCACCTATCAATCGACCAGTGAACCACAGTTACCTCTTGCTATTCCGCTATTCTCCTAAAAACAAAATCCGCATACATGTAAAATTCATTTAATGAAATCCATTAATTTTATTTACCACGATTCAGGGCTTCTACCTATCAAGGGTATTTAATATTTTCTTGTTACATTATTTTTGACCTGTAATGTTTAAATTATATTTTCTGATATAACTCTATAAGGAAAACCTCTTTTCGCTTGATGAGGTAACTGTATTATATTTGGAAGAAGGTATAGGAAAGGTGGATAGAAACATATAAAAGGGGGACAAACACAATATGGCCTTTACAATGAAAAGAAGAACACAGTTCACACTTTACACTGCTGCCAATGGACAAAGAGGTAATGGATGTCTCTTAAAGAAAATTGATCGTCACACTCCTCCCTGATGAGTTCCGATAGAATGTAACCTAGGTCGGGGGATTGGGCGGTGACGATCAATTTTCTTTAAGAGGCAACCATTACCTCTTTGTCCATTGGCAGCAGTGTAAAGTGTGAACTGTGTTCTTCTTTTCACTGTAAAGGTCATATTGTGTTCGTCCCCCTTTTATATGTTTCTATCCACCTTTCCTATACCTTCTTCCAAACTATAAATTATATTTTCAAATCTTTATTAATCAACCAGCACTTCAGTAAATTGATTAATCTATCAAACTATCAGTTTTGTTTTAATATTATTATTCGTGGGTTTTCTAAAGATAAAAACCTGTGAATAATCAGATCATGTTTATCATAAAGGAATTGCGATGGAAGGTAATGCACACGTCGTTATCTCGGTGTCCTTGAGATAGCAGTTTGTTAACAAAGAGACTTGCTAGGCTGCATGTGGTAATCTTCCCTGTGAAGGTGTAGTGAGCTAGGGTTAATCCTACATACACTTAAAAAAAATCCTATCAGAAAATATTAATAGACCCATTTTTGATAAACAATTAACAGTATATTTTCTCAAAAATCCTGTCCCCTCATTATCATCATCATCATCATCATCATAAAACTGTTTCCAGCCTGTGGCCTAGGCCAGGTTTTTATTCAAGTCATATATTTTCCACTACCGGCTAGCTAGGCCTGTCGTAGCTTCATAGGTCATATAATATATCTTAGTCAATGTGAAAGGGTAAACCCATATTTTCATCTATGATAAATTTTCAACTATGCCTGGAATTGAACCGGTGACCCTCAACTCAATAGGCAGACACACTAATGACTGAGTTAAGGTGTCTGACTAGCATTGGATATAATTAACAAAATATATTGCAAACATTATTAACATAATCCTTCCTGGGCTGGTAAATCAAGTTATCACTATCATCTTTATCATGGAACCCCTCCAGAACAGACACAACATCTAGTAGCTCTCTGGCCGTCAAAGGGGAGTCCCGATTTCACCGTTAATACATTTTTCATTCCGGCTATATGAGGCGAAGGTTTGATCTGTGGGTAGAAGAGGGGAGGACAGGAGGTAAAAGGAAGACCAAGAGACAGATGGCTAAAGGGTGTACAGAGAGGAGAGATATCGGTGGGAGGAAAGAAGACATTGTTTGGAGAGTTTATTTCCTGAACAAGCCCGACAAAGGCTGGATGATGATATGAATCGAAGCTAGGTTTCATTGTGTCTTTGGTTAAGTTAGTTTGGAGGTGCAAACCTTCTTACAGAAAGTGCATGCCAAATAACTCCATTTAAAAAGCAGGATAAACAACCTTTTCTATTTCTTTCTGGTATGTTGTCCAGCCCCTCGCCTTCAAACGACAACACTCCCTCCCAGTCGAAGTGGAACTCTGGCAAGCCTCTGAGACCACCTCCTCCCGTACCTAAGCCTGTCAATGGCATGTACCCTGGTCTGTCGCCCGGTGATAGTTCTCCACACGAATATGAAAGACTAATCAATCTGGCGCCCATGCGGCCTGCCCCCAGACCTCCGGGAGCGGCGGCCTCGTCATATGCCACGCTTGCAACGTACAACGGTAAGTGTCGCTGGTTTATAGAGCGAATGTGTGAATTTGTATCTGCCTTGTACGTGATATTATATAGTTACGCTCTCAGGTGAGCCAGGTCTGCGCCAACATAACCAGGAGACCATGGCTGGATCGGGCCTCCAAGATACTAACTGGCCTCGATACTGTTTCTGTGACGTCACAAGTTGCTGGATGGACACTAGGAATATTAGTCTACTGCTTACATTATAAAAGCTCTTAATTCTTTAGCATAATTACAACCAAAACACCAAACATGACATTAATTCTTAATAGGCAAATTTTATAATAGTATTTTAAGTTCATACCTTGATACAACATTACAAGCACATTGTTTAGGAATGTTTTAAGATGATGTGTAGTTTGAAACTATTTTTTTCTGTGAGGAACCGACAATTGTATAATTTTCTAGTTTGGAAAAATATTTGTAATAACTCAAATCTTTTTAGTAATACAATAATTAAAAAGTTCACAATTGCCACTTCTTGTACTACATCATCTTCACTATACAGCCATACCATCTCACGCTTGCTTCCTCTACTTTGGTGTGAATTTACAATCTTTTATTTTTGCCTCATGTTTATGATATTTTTTATTTAAGTTTAAATCAATACATTTTTAACAAAATTTCCAAAATGCATATCTCCTTTTAAATGTATTATTTAGAAATAATTAAAGAACCGAATCAGCCGCAGCCCCCAGCTTCTAAAGTGGCAAACCGCCACTGGAAAATAGAGGAAAAGAATGTAAATTTATTTTGATTCACAAGCTCTAAAATTTAGTTAATTATTTTTTTGTCACCTCTAGCTTCTGGAGCTGAGACAAACTGCTTAAAATATTGCTCATGCCTATAATTTAATATTAATTTAATTTTATCTCTGCTCTAAAAACATTTTCTTTTAAAATGTTTTTAGAAGAAAAAAAAATCCAAAACGCAATGATATTATTAAGTATCCTATTTTGTATTCATATTTCAGGCCTGGAAGGAGTACCGTTTGTTCTAGGCTCTGGGTTCCAAAACTTGTCCTTCACCAAACCGGTAAGTTTAATTTGGTTTCCCTTGATTATTTCAAGATGTTTTTGCCTTTTTATATATGCCAACGTTTGAGGAAAAATTATAGGATTATATTTTATAGACTAGAATGACTTTTTTAAATTTATGATAGCATTTTTTATTTACATAAAACCAATGATTAAGGGCAAACCCTTTGAATCCTTAAGGGTTTTTGAGTATTCAATAAAATTTTAGACTTTTTTAATGCTCATCAATGGCTTAGCCCAACACAATTATATTAAAAACCTTACAAACAGGCCCCAGACCAAAAATTTACCGGGTAATGTGGACAGAATCAGAATTAAAGGGAAAAAACACAAAACATACATACCACTGTTTTCTTTGATTCAGATTATAGAAAAAAAAATTTCAACCCATCTCTTCTAATTATTAAAACATAATTAAAATTAGGGGTGGTGTGAAACTCTGACTTGGCTTAAAAAAATATCAGCTTCGACAAACACACACACACACACCCAATCACATCGTTCTCTTATGGGGTAGGCAAGAAACTGTGCAAATAGCTCAAAAAACAACTCCTAATTTTCTCCACACTTCCCTATCCTTGCATACTTCCTTCTCCTCAACAACATCATTACACATAGTCATACATGCTCTTTTATTATTAAAACTCTTTTTCACACATTCGTCTATAACATTTAACCACGTCTTATATGGTGTACCCCTTACTTTTGAGCCACACACTCATTTGATTCAATACTCAATCCACACTCATCAGTCTCAACATGCCCAAACTAAAATAAGACGCTTCTTTCATATTGATTTATGGGATTCCCTTTAAAACAGCACCCCTTCAGCACCCATTCATTACCGACTTTGCTTCGAGAGAAAAAAAAATTGGCTTCGACATTAATGGAGCTTTGCCAATAAATATATTTATAGCTAAAATTCTCAATTCATATTTAATTTTGACATTTTGAGCTACTATGTACGTTAACAAATTAATATTTGTATGAAAATACCTGAGGTAATTTAAATTGTAAATTGTGATATTAACTTTATAATCAGATTAAAATGAAATATTATAAACTCTTTGTGAGCTTAGCCATTTTCCAGGTGATATTGTGTATAAAGATATACGATTAACCAAAGTATAATATTTTTTCAACCATAAAACAATCAACAAAAAAATAATTTTTGACTTGGATTTGGCTTTGAGATTGTTTCATATATTCATTTAGAGTTTTCTTCAAATTTAAAAGTTGACTTTGCACATTCCTAATTAAAATATACATTTATAATCATCTTATTTTTGTTGAATACATTTAAAAAATATCCCATCACTGAAACAACTTAAATAAATGTATCCTAATTTTATGAATCTATTAATTTTATTGTTTATTATATTCAGTTTCAGTTACCAGTTATCAAGGCCAAGACCAAATATGAGCTAGATAAGGAGGTAAGACTTGATTTGCTAGTAATTTGTCAAACAATTTATACCAATATGTGAAATATAATTATTTTTTTTATCAAAAAACTTACATTACATAAGATTTTCATCAGATTTTAAATCATTAATTATTTAAGATGGGGATAGAGCAAAAACAAGTTATCCAATTTTTGTTGTTTTTATGCAAAAAGATAAAAATAAATTCGGCCAAAGTGCATTATTACAACAGTGAATACATCTAATTTAATTTTCTACATGCAGTCATCTGAACAGTTATTAAATATCCGTCATGGGCATTGCCAAATTTGACCAAGAATTTATCTATTTATTTAAAGAGTGTCTATTCAATTGCTAAAGCATCACTGTCACCATCATTCATTCCACCTACTCCTTGGTTCAGCGAACAAAACCCCACCACCAACTTCGATCATTGTATTTCTCTTCTTCAATTCTGGCCAGCTCTTGTCCGACTTCATTGCGTCCTTATATCTCATTCTTGGTCTTCCTCTCCATCGTCTTATCTCCCATCGTCTATTTTCTTACACATTCTGTTGACAACCATTCTTTTCGTGTGCACAAAATAATATTTAGTACTGTGTCTTACTACCAGTACTAATTACTCTAATTAATTAGGAATTGGGAAGGTTGAATTAGAGGAAGTGACCCGCATTTGCGTGGAGGGTGAGTGTAAAACCATTTAGGAAAAACCACCCCCAGTTCACCCGACCGATATTAGAACCTCGATCTCCCCATCCTCAGCGGTCGAGCTCAACACGACAAGCGCGTTAGCCAACTATGCCATCGAAGCGGGTTTGAATTTAAAAATTGGACTTTGCACACCCCTACTGCGAGATATTATTTTATCCTGTAGCCCGGCGGTTTGAGCTAAATTTTTGATTTCTTTATTCCGTATTCTTTCTTGTCTTGCCCATTCCCCTAATAAACCAAATCTCTGTCGCCTAGATTCCTCATGGCCCATGTTTCACTTATATAATATGTCATATTGGGCGTGCAATGATGGTTCTCTTGCACTGACATGGAATATTCTTGTTCCATGTAAGTAGAGATGTCATGACAACAGTTTTATTCGATTGCAATTCTTAAGTTTAACCTCAATTATTTATTCTCGATTCTGATTCTTGAACATTTCCTTTTTCATTATTTTTCCTAGCATTATTGTATAGAAAACCTGACATGCCTGTTACCCCCCTCCCAATGCGAAACTTGGACTCGACCATTACACATGGTCCTTTGAAACTTTAATCTCATAATTATAATCATAGGTATTTATTAATTTCACTAAAAGTCCTTTGAAACTAAAAATAAAAACAAAAAATTCAAATAGACTCAAAAATTAATACAATATATTGCGGTTTTTATAAATGAAAGAACACATGTCACAGGTTACAAAAAATTTAAGTCGCTCTTCCGCCATAATTGATCCTACGAATGTTAATTCTCCAGAAATTAGGGATGAAGTTTTGTCAATGATATGTCGAGAATCTTAATATTAAGATTAATTCTCAATTCTTTCGATACCAGTAAGAATCGAGGGTATCGAGAAATTAAGTTTGACAGCCCTACATATAAGGTCTCCAATTGCGTCATAAAAGTTACCAGTATCATGGATCCTGATGGTAATTTCTTCAGCTATGGAACCTGTTTTTGATATCACACTATCATGATATTTGAATCTGTATCTATGATCTTTAACTGTTTCACTTCTATTTCATTCTAGCATGTTAGTTGCCCATTTTTTCATATTATTATTATTATATGTAAAAAAAATCATTTGAATGTAAATAGGAGAAAATTATATTTATTTTGACAAAAAAAATTGGCATAAAATACTGCAAAAATATTAACCTTTACTCACTTTTCCTTCCATCTTATCTTAAAAAAAGGATTTTTTTTCACAAATTCAACCTTTATTTTATTCTCTTTTACTTTGTTTATGATTCATCCTCTGAAAATCACTACTTGAAGGATTGGCTGCAGGTTATCGCACCCTAATTTGTTCAATCTCATTTTTAGATTAATAAAAGTTCTATAGAATGAACCCTCACTTTACATTTCAGTTAAAAGTCTACTGTACTAAAGCTCTAAACTTTCAAGCGCTTTTAATCTTTCAGTGTTTAACTATAATTAAAACATGTATTTAACTCTGCGAGATGATGATGCAAGCTTTAAAATTACTAATTATCAAGGGTGACCTGGCGGTCTAGGGGGTAAGGTGTCAGACTTCTGTGCTGGCGGCCGGGGTTCAATCCTCGGTCCCGGCACAGATTTATCTGATCACCAAACCCTTCCTTCACCTCTGACAAGACATCTTGTGAATGTGAGGAATGCCAGGCCTCCACTGTGGTTCGCATCCCACGTTAAACTGTAGGTCCTCCATTTCATCTCACAGTCACCCTACCATTACACATTAGCGTAAGTGCATATAACCCGAACGGGTAGTAAGACGCGGTGCTAGTAATAATAATACAAATTATCAAGCTCTTTATCATTATCTTAATTCTCAAAATTGTTTAAGGATGGCTCAACCTATTTAGTTTACTTGCAAATTTAAGTTATACAAACACCCCATTAAAAATATGGTTAAATAACTTGTTTTTCTTTTGTACATATGTATAAGGGATAGAATTTGATAACACTTCTTTATGTTATATTTTAGTTTGACTACGATTTTTGCTTGGAGCGTCAGACGTAGGCTCGCCTACAATGCCATGTGCCTAAGAGAAACCTGTTTTGTGAGCTCCAATATCGACAAGATTAATGATCGGATGTATGTTCCAGAGGTAATGTGTCGCAATTCCTATCTGGAATCTTCTTAACTCATCATGATATACTTATCATTAAGGGTGTGCAACACATAGAATATTCACCAACTTCAACTTTGTTCTGAAAAAATAGTTAGGCTTCGACAATTATAAAGCTTCACAGATAAAGAGTATTGAAGGGTAAAACAAACATTTTATGTTCAATTGCTGTCACTTTGCGGTGTTATTAAAATTACAAATTATGGTTCTCATTACAAAAAAACTGTAATTATTTAACCTCTCAAGCATGACTTTTATCAGTTATTGAAACCCTTTTAAAGGATAATAAAATTTCTGTAGTGCAATATTTAAAACCTATAGGTGCATTACGAATTATTGACGACTGATGATGTCACACGTTTCACCGCACTTCACAAGTTGACGGTCATACACGCTAGAGGGGTTAATTCATGTCCTCTTTGGTCGAAGTTTGTTAAACATCTTGTAAATTATATTTAGTGTCTAAAGCACAAAATATATATAAATATTTCCTCTTTCAAACCATTCAATCAATATATTCAAACTTCGATCTAACTTCGAGAGTATTTAAAATGATATACTTTGAATCTAAAAAGTTGACCTCTTTTACCCACCCCTACCTTAGGCTATGTCAGTTTTTTTCAAAGACGTAGAATTCTTATAAATATTGTAACTACTGTGTAATTATTATTTTTATTCTCTATTCTGTTTCATGAATATTATTATTTAAACATTTTATTTTTATCACTGTAATTAAACTGAATTGTTTTAAAATATGAATGAAATATGAGCTGATTTTAAATGATGTTATGCACAAGTCATAAGCATATGATGTTTATTCTATGCATGGTGTGAAGGTGTTACTTACCTTGTACATACAATATTTTGTTGTTGTTTGTGAGCATAGGAATTTTCACACTCTTGTTTTTGAAATGTTTTGTTTATTTTGTTGGTAATAATATGAGAACCAGAGAAAAGTGGTTTAGGCTCTATGGTAACTCAACTCCGCCATTTATTCATGAAGCCAATTTTGGTGTCATAAAAGATTATCCACAGCTTTGATTTAAAAACAGTCTTTTTAATCTATATTAATAAACCTAAAAGTTTGTTTGTCATGAGCGTTACACGATATCACCCGCAAGCAGAGGGCTGACATTTTAAAATTAGTAAGACACGGTGATAAAAAAAAAATAGAACCGAAACCACTTAAATTAGGAACATAGCTAGAAAATTCTGTTTTTTATCTAATATTTTTATTCTATCTTTTAATTTGTTTTTAATTGAAAACACTCATATTTGTGGCTTAATACATAATGTAATTTATTTGTTTAATTTTTTTTATTTTTGTAGGGGTATCTTGTTTTTGATTAAATTTTATTTGAACCAGAACACTGAGCTAAATCATGGTTTAAATTAGGAGGGATCGATATTACACTTAACTGGGTGATGATGTTGTAAATATTGTTAAGAAAAAACACCTAAAAAGATTTTTTTTATCGGCTTTCATTCACACCCGGTCCAGCGTAAGGGTTTCATGCATCCTAGGTTAGACTAAAAGTGGGCCCCATTTTTCTGTATAACATAAATTATAGTTGGTTCAAAATAAAAAGGGAAGTTAATGAGTGCTATTTACAACGTTGTTCTAGATGAATATAATTTTAAAAAGAATGTTATTTGACTGTGTCAACCTACAGTTTGTTTATATACCACCTTAGATGGTTTATATCGAGAAAATATTGGTGTAGAATCAGGTGGTCTCTTGAACAATTAATCAGTCGCAAGAAACGTGTTTAGACTCGTGATAAGTAATTATGATAATGGATGAATCACATTCTAGTATTTATGCTCTTACTGTACAAACTTTTTTTCAAACCAAACAGGGCCATTTTCTTTGGGTATGTTTTACAATTTTAATTTGAATTGCATACAAATATACTAGAACATCGACTATCCAAAATAAAGAGGGCGGATCTGATTTCGAATAACCAAAATGTTGGGTAGTTTGTAAACTTGAGTTCTGGTGGTAAAATATATGTTTATTGATAATATTGATAAACATGTTTCATGATGATGATGATGATGATGATAGTAATAATAATAATAGCAGTTGAGCTGCGAACATCATGTTGTTATCCATCTGCCCACTCTACCGATGTATAACAACATCATGTTGTTATCCATCTGCCCACTCTACCGATGTATAACTGTGCCACGACGTGCTAAATACCCAAACACAGGAGATTAATAACAGAGGAAATCTGGTGGGGACCGATTTGGTTGAGATTTATAATAAACAATATAAATTAACTCTCTGGCTTGTCATTGATGGAAGATATACGTTTCTCGAGGATTCTCGGACATCAGTAGAGAACCTAGGTTGTTACAACTAAATTTAAAATGGAATAAATAGCCAGACTGTTATATTTGTTAACTACGGTGTTGGCCGCATTTAAATATCGTATTCATTAAATTTAAAAATTATACCTGGACACGAGAATCGAACCCAGGACCTTTGGCTTAGTACGCTAATGATTTATAATTTATTATTTGATACTACGTTTTTGCGTAATAAGCTAAAATGTCCAGGTTCTATTTCTGTGCCCATCTGTCCTTTATCAATTTAAAGAATACACACTTAAGATGGTTAAGTTAAGGTGAGGTATTCACGGAAATGTCTGTTTCCGTAATTTCTGGCTAGACTCTAAAAGAACGAAATTCTGGGAAAATTGAATCCCACTAGTTACAGCTGTCTACCAAAATAAAAATGACTAAAAAAAGTGATGTTTTGGATAAGCAAAGTTCCACTGTACATTGCAGTACAGAAATTTTATTATTATTATTATTATTATTATTATTATTATTAAGATATATTTAATGTGAGGTAGGGTTAATGAAAAAATATGTAAACTGTAAATATTGATGAATTTTAATCAATAATTGAAAACTGAGGCTAATATCTATGGATTGGAAATGCATAAAATCAAGAATCATGATAACTCCTCATTATGAATTCATAGCTTTATGACTCTACTTATATTTTTTGACTTATTACACAACCTTTTTATTTAATTTTCTTGTAACAGTATTTTGTGTTGTGATCACAAGGATGAAATAATGAAACATTTGTTTTAGAGTTTTAACTTTTATCTATTTAATAATTTATACAAGATATTTTAGCTTAAAAGCACACATTATACCAGTATGTATATATTTGAACATGTACATGTTTTGTTTTATGCCATAATTGTATAATTAATAATAATAATTAGGTCTAATAGCTAAATTAATATTTTAAAACAATGAAAACGAGGGCATTAAGAAAACATGAACGCTTACAAAAGAAAGATAAGGAAATGAGTAATTTTTAAAATACTCTTCATTTGTGTTTGCAGAGTGATATCAGTTTATTTTGATTTCTCATACCCCCTCTTTCTCAAAGGGGTATTTTTGTTATTGACACTACTATTTAGTATTTACCTTAGTTCGGCTGCTGCCGCATCTACTTACTGAGCTAAGGGTCTCAGGTTTGATTCCTGGCACAACTGAAAAATCTTTGAATTGAAGAAATTGAGGCTTCCACTTTCACAGTGCTGGGGACTGACTGTTGTGTGTTTGAGAGTTATTTCAGATGTGGTGTATGGATATAATCACCCAGCTCAGTAGGTTCACTCTCTAATTAGTTTATTTGGTCGGCCGGGGTTCAATCCTCGGTCTCGGCACAGATTTATATGATTACCAAACCCTTCCTTCACCTCTGACAAGACATCTTGTGACACAATCACCCTACCATCACACATTAGCGTAAGTGCGTACAACCCGAACGGGTAGTAAGACACGGTGCTAATAATAATAATAGTTTATTTGGTCCCTCTCTCCTCATTTTCCATGTTTTAAAATATAATTGTTGCTATAGTTACTATTTTAACGGTTGAACGCTTGATTAATATGTAGTTGATGCAAATTTCTGATTGCTTAGTGCTATAAACCTTGGGAGGGTTTGGGGTAAAAACATGATAACCTTCATAGATTTAGATGGTTTATATTCACTGTTTGAATTTATACTAAATTCATTAATCTAGGTGTAAAAAAAACAAACAAAATATTTGTCATTAATAGCTAACCTCAAGGTCTTGGCTGACTATCTTCTCCCTGATGAGTTCCGATAGAATGAAACCTAGGTCGGGGGATTGGGCGGTGACGATCAATTTTCTTTAAGAGACATCCATTACCTCTTTGTCCATTGGCAGCAGTGTAAAGTGTGAACTGTGTTCTTCTTTTCATTGTAAAGGCCATATTGTGTTTGTCCCCCTTTTATATGTTTCTATCCACCTTTCCTGTACCTTCTTCCAAATATAATACAATTGCCTCATAAAGCGAAAAGAGGTTTTCCTTATAGA
>CABFOV010002223.1:76578-90396 GCA_902141375.1 Timema poppense
AAGGATGTGACATACTTTTTTAGTCGGAAATTTTAGGAAATGATCAGGGAAAAGGTCGGGGATTTCATTAGTCAAGTTGAGTAGACACCATGGTAGAATAGGTTTAACGAGTTGAGCCCCGCTGCGGCCCATAGTGAACTTTCCACGCAGACCAACGCGGGTCTTAGGACCAGGTGACATAATTTGTTCCTGCACTTTCCTACAGCCCATGAGTTTACATTCATGTGTGCGTGGTTATTGAGCTGAGGCCATGTTGGGCTCAGAGAACACACCAGCTCTCTTTTCTTTGACAATTTTTTCCTCCTTTTTGTTATGCTAGTTTAAACACAAATAATACTTGTTTGTGTATATTTTTTTTTCCAGTTTGAACATCTTTCTATAAATAATTAAACATTTTATGTCGAAATTTCTACATTGTGCTACAAAACACTACTATTTTTTTAAATATAACACATTACACTATTTGAAAAAGCAATGTTTCTCATCGTGCTGAAGAAAGCATGAGAATGTCCAGCAGGACGACAATCAAAACACTTAATTTTTGACCACAGTACATAAATATATATATATATTTATTTTTTGCTACATTCCCATAATTTTGGGCTCATATTAATAATTTGTGAGTGTGTAGTCACTCTTTTACAATCCGAGCTTCCATTTTTAATTAAACTATTTCTGTCTAAATAGTTTACCAACATAAATAAAAACACTTGACAGTCTCGCCGGATAGTTTACCGACTTACAAACTGTGCGATATTCTGGTCATGCTCAATATTTTCCTTAGTAAGGGCATTTAAAACCCTCGGGAACTATCAACCTCATGAAAGTTTGCCTTTTACCGTTGAAATAAATGTGAAGGGTCAAAGCCATTTATAGCCATATTGTCGTGGTGCTGATGTCTGTTCTTCATCTTTGATTGTGTTCTGGTCAAAGGATGTCGGCGTGTTTTCAACCTGTGAGTTGAGTTACTTTCGTGATGTTACCTCTTTAGACGAAGATGCAATAAGAAATACATATCTGACAAGACCTGATAATTGTTGATTGTCAATTTGGCTCTAGTTGAGCTATATTTATTTATTAACAGAACTTTGGATTTACCATTTGATTTAAGAACCTTATTTTGTTATTTCTTGTATTTAAAACTCTTGTTATTTCTTAGTCTGATACACAACATTATGTTTAATAGCTCTTAACCTTTTGATGTGATTATCATTTCAAATTTTTTTTAAATATCTGATTTAAAGCTATGTACAGGAACGTGCAAGAATAATTTTAAGGTGTGTTGTATACTTTCCATTTATATTATTGGTAAAAACTGAATTATTAAATTCTTTACTTAATTTTTAATAAATCTAAAACATGCCGTATTTCTTTCTATACAGGGTGTTTCAGTGAAAGCGTGCAAAAATTAAACAGGACAAGGGGATGCTCTACCGAACATTTTGAGATAGGGAATGTGTGGTCTGCGAAACCAGTTTAGGGGGATACGGGTCTAAACGTGTCTAACATTGTTACTGATGTCTGGTTTATTTACGGCTAATCATTACATGTAATTTATTGACATCTAGTTGCAATATTACGTACAGGTAGTACTGTACAATATACCATATCATTGACAAAACTGAGGAGACCTACCATTTCGTACCTCACAACAGTTGAATGTGACGGCCACCAACCCCAATGCAAGCATGACTGTATTGTACAACGGTTTTTTGTTTTTGTTTCATCTAAACCAGCAGTTCTCAAACTTCTTTTAGATTATACCTCTTGACCGTGACTACACAATTTCAGAATGTTTGTGTATCTATAAAAAAATGATGGTAGTAATAATATACTTGTTGGTCTGAAATACCTGGAAAAGTCAGAGAATTTAAAAATACAGTTTAGCTGAAAATCTTGTATTAGTTTGTTTATTTAAATATAACTAAACCCTTTTTTTTTGTGAATCAGATTAAAAATCATTACACAATTGTCAAAATACTTTTTTTTCAAATGTTGTATAGGCACAAGTTTTTACAAAGTAAACATAAATATATTAAGGTTTTTTTACTGTAAGCTGTATGGTTTCTTTAAGCAAAAAAATGTGTGATTATTTGTTTATAATACATTTATGCTGTATTTAAATGCAATATTTTATTAATCTTGTGAATTGGTAACAAAGTGGTTTTTTTTTCTCTGTTTTACTTTGTTGCCAACCTTGTTTAGTTCTAGTGCCATATTTTATACTACTGTTCTTAGAAATCAAATTATTAAATGCACTTTGCACAAAAGATGTTTACTCCTGAGGAAAAAAAAATCACAATTAATTGATCTAGAGTCAAATTTTATTACAAATAAAGATGATTTTTTTTTCCTTAAAATAACTAAAAAACTATTACTTCCCAAAAAAAGACTGCAATATATATTGTTCTATAAAAACTTCCATCACAAGTGTAAACATATTTTATCTTAAAACGTATTTTATAAGTTGTGATCAGGCGGAATATCAAAATTGTTTGATAATTAAATAGTTTTATTTGTGTTCCATTAATAAACAAAAAGCAATACCTCATTCTTTTGTCGGGTCAGGGACCTGAGAACTGACGAAAGGGGAGGCGTTGTCTTAATATAGCTTGCAAGTACATAAGGGCAACCAATAAACACCAAAGCACGTTCTCAACATTGGCACTACCTGCTTCAGTGGTCAAACGATCTAAGGCATCACACACGTGTTAAACTGACCTGCTGATGACGAGGAGATTGGGGTTTGAATCCCTGTCAGGTCTACCGAGATTTTTTTTTCCTAAATAGTTTACCACTCTCCTACCAGGCAAATACATGTAGATTATCACTTAAATTCTTCCTTCCTCAGCCCTACTCTGTTAGAGTAATTATCATAGTCACAAATATAAGAGGGTCGTGCTGGCAGTTTTTAAAAAAAGTTCACACCAAACGACTTCTATTCAAAGACTGAACGATGAAAGAGACAATATGGCGGCTGGTGGTAACAAAAGAGCGAATGTCGAGGTATTGCTGTATTTGCAACGCAAGCGTTATTGCCATAGCTATGCTTCTATCATGTCACCCGTTTTTAATTTGTTCCCACCCCCCCAAGTTAGCTCAGCGTCAGTTTGCTTGTCTGTCTCAGTAGGTCAAGGTTTAAATCTTGGCCGGGTCCTTTTGTAGATGGCTTTTTATCATTATCGTCTTATAACCTCACAGATGAATACTTTTGTATTTCCTTAAATTTCACCCTACTCATCCTGCTTTATTAAATTAAGGTGAGCTACTGATATAACCCAACCAGGCAGGAAGATGTGTCGCATTAAAATAATTATTATAATGCAGATTTCCAAAGAAAATTGTTTGGTTAAAAAATGTCATTAATTTATTTTGAAAATATATAAAACGAAATAAAGTTTAGCTAAGACAGGGAGTACGTTTTTGTGTGGATTATTTTTTAAAATGATTCAACTTTTATTACAAATCTTCCGTAACCAAGCCTAAGTGATCATGAATGAATATTTTATATACACTTGCCTTACCCTGAAACTTGGCATCAGTCTTACCTTGTCAGATTTCACTATGATGTGACTCAGGGGTCCCCAAAATTGACTGGAGCGCCACATTATGATATTGAAAATGCTAGGTGTGTGCATATATCTTGAAGGGACTGTGAAACGTTTGAGAGGAAGGGGGTAGTTATGTTTGCTGCACATATTAAATCTATTAATTACCCTCTCCCTCCCCAACATTCCTCAACCACTTCGCTCAACAGACACTTGAATCGTGGCTAATTAGTTCTGAGGAACTGTACAACACTGTATGGCTGTTTTAATAATGCGTTGTCAAAACTTCCGCCGGCCGCATATGATGGTGTAGGTACTTTGTGTACTGAATACAGGAGCACCAACCATAATTTGGTAGTCATCAATGAAATTATTTTTTCATTAAAAAATAGTCAAAACATCCACAGACCGGATAAAACCATTTCAGGCCGTGGACCATAGTTTTGGAACCGCTGGCGTAGTTCATGCGTTAGACCATAGTATAATCCATCAAGTTAAGATTGCTACCTTACGCGGTAAACAAAGTGTACAGTCTGATTTAGATAGGAAGGTACTTTTTTTCACAGTAACAAATGCTACTAAAATATTTTTCATAAATCTATACATCAATTCATGCTATATGTTGTAATTTTTAATAGATAATATCAATACCTATAAAATAGTGAAATGATAGGAAATGTTGACCTCAAAAAAGTTTTTTTTCCACTATATGTTCATTCTGCAAACATTTTATAACCCTCAACCAAAATAACTTGCATCAGTTGAACATTATGTAATATATTTAAGTTCAGCCCGAAGTTGTATAGAAAATATTTTGTGTGTAAAATTAGTATGAATGTAAATAAAACTTGTATATGTGTAGACTTTATAGTGATTGTATTTTGTAAAGGAATGATTTATGAAATAAAAAATGAAATAATTGGAAAAAATCTGTTGTCAATTTATTTTAATGTGCATAAAAAATGTGTATTAATACGTAAAAAAATAAATGGTAGGTACTTGGACTAATTTTTAAATAATATCTTATTTATTCGAGCTTAAGGCCAGCACCTTGTCTTACACTAAAACACAAGAATAAACCCACAAATCTTTTTCATAAGTGAGTACATTGATGGATATAGTATAGTAAAAAGGTGACCTGGCGGTCTAGGGGTAAGGTGTCAAGACTTCTGTGCTGGCGGCCGGGGTTCAATCCTCGGTCCCGGCACGGATTTATCTGATTACCAAACCCTTCCTTCACCTCTGACAAGACATCTTGTGAATGTGGGGAATGCCAGGCCTCCACCGTGGTTCGGATTCCACGTTAAACTGTAGGTCCTCCATTTCACCTCACATTCACCCTACCATTACACATTAGCGTAAGTGTGTATAACCCGAACGAGTAGTATGACGCTGTGCTAATAATAATAGTATAGTAAAAAAAATAAACGAATGAAGCAAAACTTAATACAGAAAGAGAACAATATATCTTATACATAATTTGGCAATCTCATTTCCGGTAATTGAAATTTCAACAAAACAGCTAAATTGATTGTGTCAAACTAATACTTATTTTAAAGGTTGGGGGGGTTCAGGATGCCGGAAAAAAGAGTAACTTCCAACGGGATTTTAAAGTTTGGGGGGTTCAGGATGTCGGGGGGGGCGAAAAAAGGAGTAACTTCCAACAGAAACTTGAATTTCCATCTTTTCTGTTGTGGCACAGTGGCTCATTGGTTCAATCACATTCCTTGTTGAACCACCATGGAAAAGCTGATTTGCGTACGATTGTTTATCAGTAAATAAGATATTTATTTTTTTCTCTTCCGACACCTTAACTCAGTCGGTAACATGTCTGGCCTACTGAGCTAAGTTGTCCCAGTTTCAATTCTTGGCATTTCCGAAAATTTATCATTGATGATAATATAGGTTTACCCTTTCAAAGTGATGAATTAACTGGACTGGAGGTTTTGTCTATCATAGACTTAAGCTAGATTATAAGGCGTATGAAGCTTGTGGAAAAATATAATTATGGTTTGAATAAAAAAAAAACTGATCCAGGCCACAGTAATGGATGTAAAGTAAAAATATTTATTTCTAAATTTGCTCCCACTAAACAGTTACGTTGAGATAAACATAAAGAGCTGAAGTTCTCATGGTGTGAAGAGGACAGAATATATGTTTTGAACACATTGAAACACCAACAACTCTAATTCTATGGAAAGTTGATAGCTTCTGACGAGTAAACCTTTAACTAGAAAGTTTAGCGAGGGCTCGTTCTATAGAACCTCTCACAATAAAAAGTGTTTAATACATTTTACTGCATATAATCTGCAGCCATCGCTGCAATGACATACTAATACATATGTGGGATAAGGGGTAACGCTTTTGTCTTGAGAGGGGAGTGATACCACCCTTGGATATATTGTATTAGTTCAGATGAGAACTTCCTTAGCAATCATGATAGTTAATTTGGGTAGATGTTTCTAAACGTTGTTTTACAATTTAATATTCCTCATACTAGACATATAAAACATTTTTAAAAGTAATTATACTACTATAAACCAACATGGCTGACTCACTCACTGTCATTAATGTTTACCCACTTCCAGAGGAGCTAGAAACTTGGAATTTGGCAACCTTAAAGCTTCTAGATTGTAAACGACGTGAACAATCAAAAAAGTTGAAAAATTTTAATTTTCAACCCCCGAAAAAAATAATTCAAAATGGCTCAGTAACTTAGTCGGTGCGAACCTTTATTTGGAGGTATCTTGTGGCTAAACGGTAAGACCTATCAAAACACTGCTCTGGAATTACATTAGTTTACATCCACTTGCAAAGAAAACTCACTGAAGGGTTTGGGGGTGGAGCCCCCAACGAACAAAGCGAGTATAGTTATAAAATACTTTACAAATAAAAAATAAATTTTTCTCAATTGTGCGTTCATCCAGACCACACTCAAATTATTTACTCAAGGGGGCTACCTATCTATGTAGCTGAGATGTTGCCACTAGGTTAAATATCGACAAAACCTTTAACACAAGTTAGTTGTCTACTGGAATGAACACAAAACTATTTTTATGACCCTACACATATATAGACTTGTAAACATAGTTTAAAAGTTGACTTTTTCCCTCCAATAAGTACAAGACTCCATGGTTTTTTGGTGTTTGCCAATTTCTGATTTGACCCTTCTACTGCCTTTTCAACACATTTTTGACACTAAGAAAGGGGCAAAGAGGGTACAGTTTTAAAAACTCTGTGATTCTGGGGTAATTTTAGAAAACATGTTTGTCCTGTTTTTGGCGACAGGTATCTTTATGGATGAGGCCGATTTTACCCGTTCAAAAATTAGATTGAGTGTAGGAGTTCCTCCAAATTTGGGACCTATATTTAGAATATCTGTATTCGTGAAAGACAAAGTGAAAAATGATAAAGTTTAAAAAAATAGTTTGTGTAATACTAAAATAATATATGTCGATAAAAGTGGTCCTCAAATCAATTTCTAAATGTGAATTTTTTTTTGACAACAGTATTTCACAATAATGTTTCATAAATAGAAGTGATTATCATTTATTTAAATAATACTAAAAGTTAAACAACAAATTTATCATACATATTTGCTCAGAATAACTTTCAAAAGTTTAACGTTTTGATTTTGATTAACTATTAAAGACAATATTTGTGATTTTGAAGAATCATAATGAAGGTCTAACAATAGGTCTAGATAGCTCTTTCATAACAATTGTTATCTTTTGATTCTTTTTACTGACTTAAAACAATCATTTAATCAGAAGATAAGTTTACAATCATTTATAGATTATGACAGATATATACATCAAGTTAGATAGTTTTACTTGAGATCTTGTAAAGTTATTTGTCAAGTTGAAAACAGCGTTTGATGTTCCGTGCGTTTTGAATTTACCAGAATCGTGTTCTACAGCCGCGATTGGCGTAAAGTGATCACGTTCCGCCGTGACACTCGACGTTGTGATTGGCTGTAAGTCTCCCGCTCCCTTCCGACACCCGATGCCGCGTTGCAAAGAGAAGGGAGGGGGGTTTTGTTTGAAAGCGTTTCGAGCGGTGACAGTCTGCTGTTTTGTTGTGTTGGTAAAAGTTTTGTTTTGAGACCACGTCGCGTGGCACTCAAGTTTAAAAAGCATTTGTTTGACAGCTTGTGGTGTTGGCGTCCCGTGTTATTGAGAAGGTGTTTTCAGTGAAATAACGTGGTGTTTTCTGTCTGATGAGTGTTTCTTTGTTGTGGGTGGTTGTCGGTGGCAATGGCGGAAGTTTCGTTCCCAGAATGGTCCGATAACATGGATATCAACCACTGGTTGCCGGCGTACGGTTATCAACAACCTGTTCAACTTCAACAGGCTTATTTTCAAGGGAGGGATACAAACGATTTGCTAGGCGAAGGTAAGTTTAGATCAAATACAGATGTAATTTTTATCTTGTGCACCATTTCTTATTATTACTCTTTCGGACTGTCAACATGTATTCACCAATGGGTTAGGGGTGAAGGTAAAATTTAGAGGCCATACATATGTCCAACCGGGCTTAGAACCCCGATCTCCCCGTCACTGGCAGTCTACTACATTGTGATAGTGACGCCTTAGACCATGCAATAACCGATGTGGGTCAAATATAATTAACATGACGGTACTTTGTGTGAGTTTTTCATACCACGAAGTAAAACAATGTGGATAATTTCGTCTTTAAACTTTAAATGGGTACATTGGATGTAGATTGTGGTTTCACATAAGAATCAATTCCCTTTTGTATCAATATCAACAAAACTTATAAACATGTTTGGCATAATTACTTACGTTATGGTGTCTGGTTACAATAATGAAGTCGTCATAGTATTTTGTGGCGTGTAATTTAATACATGTTGTTGAAAGTTTAATTTTGTACGTATAAATATTTGCGCCCGTCAACACGAATATAATAAAAACGAGACCTTTCGTTTTCTAAGTACGGTAAATAAATCTTACTTAGCCTTACGTTGCAGAACGGGCCATAAATTAAAGAATGATCGTGGCATATTTTTTTCCAACTCGCTAGAAACATGAATTCTGGTCGTGGAGTCATTGACCTCTTCTGTTCCGAGTATTTTAGCTTATTGTCATGAGTGGTCACCTTTCAGACGTTTTCTACGAACGAGTATAAAGTGCTTATGGTTTTTAAAATAAATAATTCACGCACTCAGAGTTACGAGTGTTTTATAGTCTTGAAATGTGACTTGAACGCACGTTGAATTATTATTATTATCAATAGTACAGTAATATCTAGGTGGATAGAAAGTTTTAACTCTTTTTTTTTTTTTTAACTATGTGGTATTTCACAAGCGTGTAAATGTTAGGAAATACCCAACAATCGTGTATCTAGATACTGGCAAGAAAATAATTGTTTAAGTTACAAGGCATTAACAAATTTATCGCCATCGGGTTGAGTTATTCTTTACTTTTTGAGGGGCAAATTATTTCAGAAAATACACTTTTTTTTCATACCATTTTATTAGTGTTATTTGACAGGTTTTGAGGGAATAGAAAGCAAAAATAAACACTCACGTCCTCTTTGCGTATTATTCTCGGTTTGATAAAAAAAAAATGCAGTACCTAGCGAAAAATTTAAAATTCATTTGATCGTCCATTACAATCATAAATCTCTTTGAGAGCTCTTTTAAAAAAACCTTGCATCGTTTAGATTGTATACTAGTACCGGTACTTTAAACAGTAGACCCCCTCCCACCGTTCAAAAAATGCTAAGTACGGTTTATCATGATAAGAATCATGGAATGTTCTTATCGGTAGGCCTACTACAATTTTAACATTTCTCTTCGGATTTAAAATTAAAATATCTCACATAATTTCTCCTTGGATTTGAAGATGACAATACTATCTTCTTTGGCAGAAAAATAAATACTATATCAATAGTAAATTATATTAATAGAAAATAAACGTCCGTGGTTTTAAGACAGCAGTCTCGCAATATATGTTGATATAATATTTTAAAAAAACTCTAGGTACGCGATCGATTGCTTTGAATTTTAAATTCGGTTCAATTGAAATGCGTTACTATTTAGCGGACGCCACGCTATAGCGGATAACCAATTATTGTTTTTTTAAACACGCACATACCTCGTTGGACCTAGGTTTAAAGAATGTCCCTGCCAAATTTCGTTAAAATTGGTCCATGCCTTTTACAACAAATAGATGAAATGCAAAATGGTCAAGTTGAAACAGGTCATCGCTACACTTGGCCCGATAAAACCTCTTAAGAACTTATTATATAAATGTGCGTAACTCCCCCAAAAGTCCTTATTTTGGTAATTTACCACGATACCAATGGCTACTAGGTCTTATATCATCCTTCATCTACAACAGTTGAATATCTTTCTATTGTTCACCGATAATTGTGAACAATATTGACTTTACAGGAGCCGACTTAAGGCTATCTTATTAATCGCTGCTAAAATACAATATACTCTATAGCTAGTTTCGTATTCCCTCTCTCTGTATATCTCGGTCATTAACGTCATTAACTAGTTCTAATTAACAACATTATATTCTATCGGATCTTGTTTATTACTACAGTCCATCCAGCGTAGGAGTGTTGGTAACGGACAGTTAGGAGGAAGTTCTTTATTGCAAACATTGTTTGATGTGGAAATACTTGGGTATTATGTTTTAAGTAATATTATATTATCAATAAAAAGTATTAATAAATGCTTATATTAATACTTCTAGGAGGATTAGTGTATGATTGGCTTTTTCGTAACATATTGAAAGAACAAAATATAACCTATTAATACAATTATTACGTATTCTTTTCGTTCCGTGGTTGTGGCAACAAGAAAAATTATACACAAAGCCTACCGGAAGTACATAATAAATAATAAATTTAAATTTAAAAAGTATTATTTATTCACACATACGTCTTCTTATAAATTGCCATCATACATTTTAAAATAAATATATATTTTAAATAAAATCTAGAAAGATCCATACAAAATATTAGTTTCAAAATAAAACGTTGCTATTTTGTACACACACGCGCATGGATACAACCGAATACGGTTTGTATGACAGTCATCAACCACGTTTATTTCGCACGACTCGGCATCTTTTTTTATAAAGAGAAGCCTTTAGCACCTCTCGTTTGTAAAATATTTTTAAACTAACTACAGTAGCCCCATGACTTCTTTGGTGCTGACTGACAGCTCACATCTGACAACTAAATGCTTTGAAAAGTTACCAGACCAAATTATGTATCCCTACGCCGAACCATATGATCTGCAAAAACATGTGTTTAACAGCTGTCACTCCTGACGGTCAAAATTTAGGTATATACCTAAATGTTGACAGTAAGAAGTCAGCTATGAGCTGTCAGCACCAAAGAAGCCATGGAGCTACTGTATATACCTAAATGTTGACTGTCAAAAGTCAGCTGTGAGCTGTCAGTCAGCACCAAAGAAGCCACGGGGCTACGGTACAAATGCCACTTCCACAAGAAACATCCAAACGGTTATTTTTCTTGAGTTATTATTTCAATAGTTTAACCAATGGTTAAAAGAAAACAATAATAACTAAAAACAATTTGTTTGTTGTGAAAGTTCTGACTGCCAAACGTGACAGCAGCTAACATTATGGGCTTGCTGATCATGTTATTTGGCGTTAACTCGTCCTACATACATACAGTAGCCCCGTGGCTTCTTTGGTGCTGACTGACAGCTCACAACTGTCACTTATGACTGTCAACATTTTGGTATAATACCTAAATTTTGACCGTCAGAAGTGACTGCTGCTAAACACATGTTTTTACGGATCATATGGTTCGGCGTAGGGATACATAATTTGGTCTGGTAACTTTTCAAAGCTTTTAGCTGTCAGTCAGCACCAAAGAAGACCATGGGGCTACTGTAGCTGCCACTAACCCCCATCTCCTACCGACTACACCTAGGTCAGTCCTGTTACCAGATACTATTAAGGTGGGACGAAAGGAGACGCCAGTGTTTTTGCAATTTTTGGGGCAAAACTTTTTTTTGGCCAAAACAAATCAAATATTGCTCCTGTAGAAATATAAGAGTTTATCTTTCTTCACATGGTGATATTATTATTATTAGCACCACGTCTTACTACCCGTTCGGGTTACACGCACTTACACTAATGTGTAATGGTAGGGTGATTGTGAAGATGAAATGGAGGACCTACAGTTTAACATGGAATCCGAACCACGGTGGAGACCTGGCATCCCACACATTCACAAGATGTCTTGTCAGAGGTGAAGGAAAGGTTTGGCAATCAGATAAATCTGTACCGGGACCGAGGATTGAACCCCGGAGCCCCAGCACAGAAGTCCGACACCTTAGACCAGCAGGTCACCCACGGTGATATCAACATTTGTTGAACATCTGTCGTGAGCCTAGCGGCATTAGATGACAAACTTTTTAAATGAAAAGAAAAAGTTGTCATTATATTCCAAGACACCCTCGACAGATATTCTAGAAATGTTGAGGTCTCCTTATGAAGAAAATTGAACTCTATGTCTCTACTGGAGCAATATTTTATTTATTTTGTCAAAAAAAAAGTTTTAAACCGCAAAAATTCCAAAAAACACTTGCTTTTTTTTTCTTCCCATCCCTCCGCTACTAAAAATAAAGATCGAAAGAACAGCCATGTCGACACATATTTTTGTATTATTAAAGATAATTTCATTACTGTTGTCTGAGTAACCCCAATCATCAGAGTCACTTCAGGGAGAGTCAGTGTCTTTACGGTTGTTGGTTAGGGTGGGAAATAGGTCGGCCTTGTCGTCGCGTGTTTGGCACTACATAGCGCATCGTCCAAGGCGTCAAGCTCGCAATAAGACGTGAAGGATGAGGGTCGAATATCATATAAACGGTACAGGGGAAACAAGGGGGGAGAGTCACATTACACACATATTTCAGCACAACTTTTATATCTCACATCTTGTGAATGTGGGGGATGCCAGTCCTCCACCGTGGTTCGGATCCCAAGTTAAACTGTAGGTCCTCCATTTCATCACACAATCACCCTACCATTACACATTAGCGTAAGTGCGTATAACCCGAACGGGTAAGTAAGACGCGGTGCTAATAATAATAATAATGTTATATCTCAAAACACAAAAAGTGCCTAGCAAATAATTTAAAAAATAATTATCTCTAATATGACAGAGACCTCTTCTAACCATAATCTAAATTTTATTAGAAAGTTATCTTGATTGTTTAAAAGATGGCAGTACTAACTCCATCTGAGTTCAAATTGGACTCTCCCCCTTTTTCCCCTGTATCTATAATATGGGATTCTTCGCTGTGGTTTTTTCACTCTCCCTCCACTCAAATGCGGGTACAACTCCGCTAAATATAACCTTCTGGTAGTGAAACGTGGTAAATAAACCCTGGTCTTATAGGTACATAACAATCAAATTAAATATCTTACATTTAAAAAACATAAAGACTGTGTCGTGCTCCAGAAGGTTTAAAAAAAATATAAATTGTTTCTCCACTTTCTCTACACAAACGTTCATGGGCTTAAGGAGAATTTAATTGGTGGGATGAAAAAAGTGGGGAGGGGGTGCGTAAAAATCGAGGGGTTTTCCTTTTATAGTGATGAATTAACGGTCGGGAGGCTGGATGTTGTGTCTGTTCTAGAATTAAGTTAGTTTATAAGTCGTGTACTTATAGTTAGTTCAGAAAGTGCACGTTAAATACTGGTACCTCAAATAAATGGGAGGAAAATACTTTTTAGGGACTTTCTACCCACCCCTCCCCTCCCCTAGTTATTGTTAGAAAATGGGACTATCAAACTATTTGTAACTGTCCTCACCCCGTGATTTTTTTGAAATGTGAATACCGCTAGAAGCTATTTAGAGTACTCCTTGCCTTTTTTTTCCCCAAAATTAGTTGTCTCTAGGAACTATTTGGTGTGGCCTTCTCCCGGTATTTTTTCTTCTTCTTTAATTTGAGCCCTAGAACAAACCATTGATATTCGCCTGGCGAATTTTTGAAAAGAAGTGAATGGCTCTATAAGATATTTGAAGTTTGATGCCATCTTTAAGCTTCATAATTAGAAACTTGATAACATTTCTGTCAGAAGGTGGTTGAGGTGGGTTGAATCCCCGCCCCCTCCCTTCGCTCATGCGCACTCTAAACTGGTGTAACGTGAACCCGGCCTAAAGGTACGACCAGACTGGAGCGAGCGCTTGAAAGATAGAACACATTGGTTGTGATGAGAGGTGGCCAGACTGGAGCGAGCGCTTGAAAGAT
>CABFOV010002224.1:0-35965 GCA_902141375.1 Timema poppense
TGTTTTATAAAAAGCCTGATCAGATAACCTTGACTGATCGGGCCGGATCAATTCTTTGTCCAATGTAGGTGCAGCCTAAGACTCTGGACACTTCATCAGTGTACTCCAGTACCGGGGTTTGTACCTCTTAGAAGTCTTAGGATATCCGTGTCTCGGATTCATGCATCTTTCCCTCGCCATGGATATGTTGGTCAACACTGGGGCTTCTAACCAAATGTCTAGGGCAGCGTTTTTCAACTGGTGTCCCGCGGTGCTTTAGTGTGCTTTTGAGGGTCAGTAAATGGGCCGCGAGAGTTCTGGGTAGGATCAAAATAAAGCGAGATAAAAAATATTGAGAAATAAAAATAAATCTTTTAAAATATATGATCAACATTATTAAAATAAATAAATAGAATTTCATCTATTGAAACATTAAACACAATCTTAATACTATTTTTTTAAATGGTAGTATCTCTTTAAAATAAAACTGATGGTGTGCCTTGATAATTTTATCGCATTTGTTCAGTGTGTCTTCATTTGCGAAAGGTAGAAGATCCCTGCTGTAGGGTCTGAATATCTCCCTGAGCACATTTTTCAAACGAAGTCGGGCTATTTATATGTTAGAATTTCCTTTCTACAGGGATGGCATCTCATTTGATTTATTATCTAATAAATTAAAACGGTTTATTTTAATTAATTTTAATCAATAAACGAATACATTTAAAATATATTGTAAGGATGATTATTTTATAGGAAAAATTAGTTGGAGGAGGCAGGCTACACAGGTAAAATGATTAGAATAACAGACTCTTGAATAGTTTATTTATTTATGGGGTTGAAGTTAACAACAATATTATCTGAGTCTGTTTCGACACCCGAATTGTCTATGGCATCACTCTCACAAAAGACTGGAGTGTTGATTACAGGGAGATTGGAGTTCGAATCCATGTCGGGTGTACTGAAGGTTTTTTCCTCTGATGATTTTCCCCTCTACCTTCACCCAAATGCGGGTACACCTCCTAAACCTCTTTAATCCCTAACAAACCTACGTGTAGTATCATTAACACAAAAAAAAAACGCACAGCGTAACCAAATTACTATTAAAATGATTTTATATTATTTCTACATTATTGGTTTAAGTAATAATAGTAATATTGCGCTATTGGGCTACACCCTTCGCAGCGCAGTAGTGGAAAGATTATCTATACTTCATTCACGGTTGGAATTACTCTTTGAAAGGTCTTTTTTCCTACTAATATCCTACTATATAATATATTTCTGGTAGGAAAAAAGGCCTTTCAGAAAACAATTCCTACGCTGAACAGATTTTAGTACTAATTTACTGTTTCCAGAGGACACCCGAATGTACTAATCGTACATCCTTTCCATGGAGGTTCTTTACAAGTCTCGATAAGATGATGATGATGATGATAGTGATAATGAGGGTGTGGAACCAGAAGAAACACTTAAACCTAGCTAAAACCTAACTAACCAATCCCTGGTGACCGTTGGAGTAATTCCTCTTTCGGTAAAAAAAAACCCAAGGTACCAACCAGGAAACTAATCCGGGATCCCTAGACCCGTAGCCAGGTGCACTTACCACTACACCAGTGGGCCGGTTACTGGTGTAAGGGTTTGTGTATTTTTCACATCTAGTCCCTAGTTTGACTCTTTGCAAGGTGCCCTTAGTGTACACCCCTGTTTGTAGTGGAGTACTGACACACCGGTCGACGTATGCGTGCGCATGTGTGTGTATTATGTTCTCACGGTTCACTTGTAAGATTAACAGGCCTGTCTCTAGTCCTGTGCGCTGTTTTAAAAGGGGGGGCGTGTGAGATGCCGGGTTTGATGCCCGGGGAGGTGTTGGGCGGAAACACATCTACTACTGGCACCTTATATAATCGGGTGAGGGAGGTGAAGGGCATTTTAAAACGTGTGCCCGATGGGAACGAACCAATACCCGCTCCTCCCCGCCCCGCCGCTTAGGTTAGGGTGGTGCCGGCGGTTCTTTTTTACTTTCTCTTATCAAGAGAAAGTATTATAATCGTGAACAGTTTCTACCTCGATATTATAATGAAGCACGTTTTATGTGTGTCTGAATCCAAAAAATGTTTATTTTACAATTCTGCCACTATGTATGTATGTCTGTCTGTATGTATGTCTGTCTGTCTGTCCCTGGCCAAATATTTTAAACGGTTTGATGGATTTAGTTCAAAATTAATATTTAGATGTTATAAGGCAATACCTCAGGACATTTTAATTTTGATGCTAACTCTCAAATGAAGTTTAGTTTATTAACAAGTAATTTTTTTATATTCCAAATTTTCCAAAAATGGCCCTGGCGATTTTGTCTAAAATTTATATCTATAGAGTGTTTTACCTTACAAGTATTACTGTAGTTTGGGTAAACATTCACTAAGGGTTAGTTTACTTATGAGTGATTTTATAAAATTTGAAATATTTCCAAAATTGGTCTAACGATTTTGTTTAAAATGTTTATTCGGAGAATGTTAGACATGACACACAATTTTTTTTCCTAGAAAATTCATTTAAAGGTTTTAACCTTGGCCTTTGACCAAATTTAAAAAAAGATTAGATTATCTAATTCTAAGAAATGACTAACTATTTGGTTCAATATGGATATATCTTCAGTTTTTTATATACAAGTAATTATAGATATTTTTATTTGTTAAAACAAATCATTAAATAGTTTACTGATGACTGTTTTTTAATATTTTTTTAATATATTTAACGATTTTGTTCAAACCTTGTATTTAGAGACTTTCTTTACATGATCATAAATCATGTTTTTTTTAAAAATAAATTAATATTGAAGTAGTTTAATTAAGACAAATTTTAGAAAATTTGAAATATTTCGAAAATGGCCTTTAAGCTTGAGGTCAAAATAGCTATCTTGGAATCGTTTTTCATGATAAATAAGAATATATTTCAATTTTTACAAATACAAATTATTTAAAGGTAGTCTCTACAAATAGCGTATTTTGTACCTTGTTTTTCCCCACGCTCTAATACATTATATGAGTAAGTTTGTCCAATGGTTTCGTATCATTTATTTTTTAATAATATGTTTTCATACAAAAATTAACTTTTATATGAATTTACACGATGCTGTGATTGTTACATTAAATAGGCCCTATCAAATGAGCTTTGTCTGATTTAGGATTGAAAATAAATCAAAGGTGCTTTCTATAACATTATTAAATAATTAGATCACCTCTTACTAGGGTGGAAGATAACGTGAGTAAAGTTTCGTATTTTTTCCATTTTAGTGAACAAAAAACCATAAAGTTTGATATATACGTACTTTTAGTTTAATGTCTTACATACCTATTGTAGTTTCGACAACTATTGAATATCTCTCTCGAGGATATTGGCATTTGACGAAAAACCCTTTAAATGAAGAGAAAAAAATCCTTTGCAAATTCCGCAATTTTCATGACAAATATTAAAAAATTGTTGAGTAAATTTAGCCTAATTTATCTATTGAAGCCATACTTGGTTTAATCTATCTATTTTTTAAATTAATTTTTAGCACAAAAACTGAGAAAATAACAGACCTTTACTCTTGTTCCCTTACATTGCAATCTAATTGTTTTTTAATTCCAAGGTCACCACTCACCTGAAAAACTGGGACTTTTTTTTTGGTGGTTTGTGTCTTTAGCGTCCATACACTCATCGACTAACATATTATGTTTTATATATATGGCGGCCGCTTTATTAGTAAACTTTGATATGATAATCCTCGATGCATGTGTTTATATATGAAAATAACATTTAAATTTGTTTAGTAGATCTCTAGATATCCCTGTAATAAATATGTTTCTGTATCGAGGCTTTCTCTTTACATATTTTTAAAATTTTAAATTCTTAGACACAAATTTGGTGTGTAAGGGAACCTTAAGACGGGACAACTTAGAACCGCTTCTGTTTGCAAATACTGGAGATAAATTGGGGGTTTCGCACATAGACACGGCCACAAAAAGTGGCGCTGCCTCCAGTCTGAGGAGTTGGCTTAGCCACTTGTGACGGCCACAAAACGTTGCGCTGGTAAGGGGCCGTCCTTAAATTACTTAAGGCTTTTTCTCGTGATTTTAGACTCCTTCTCTTCCCCTAAGGGATCATAATAATTTTCGCACCTCCTCTATCTTACGTAATTGTTTACTATTTGGTAAATTATATTATTTTAATCATTTAGTTATTATTAGACATAAGGATTGGTAATAAAGCGAGTGATGGGAAATTTTAGAATACATTAATTGCAGTAAAATTATATGTAATATATAAGTAAGTGAAATTTTATAATTTATATATTTATGTTTACAAATTTTTTTATTTATATTTTCTCTTACTATAAAAATAATAATACTTAACACCGTATCTTACTACCCATTCTGGTTATACGCTTAAGTACTAACTACACTAATGGGTTAGGAATTGGGAAGGTCTAATATAGAGGAAGTGAGAAAGAGAGTGGAAAACCATTTAGGAAAAACCACCCCAGTTCAACCGAGCGAGATTCGAACCTTGATCTCCCCGTCCTAGGCAGTTTAGCTCAGCAAGAAACTAGCGCGTTAGCTAACTACGCCACCAAGGTGGGTCTCACTATAAACATTGATAAAAAATATTACGTAAGATGGATTGTGAGCCCCCCCCCTCACCACCACCCTCATAAGCCCTCAAGTAATTTAAAGACGGCTCCTAAGTCTGAAGGTGCCCTACCTAAACTTTCGTATATTTATATTTTAAAAAATAAAAATGGTTCTCGTAGAATTTATGGAATCATTGTATAGCTCTAGTAATCGCTCCACGTTTTAAAGATATAGATACTTCTTCCCCGCCCCACTTTTCCCCTTCTACTTCCTGTTGAACCTCGGCAGCAGGTGTTTTTTTTTTAAATGTCTTATCGCCTGGACATGCTCGTTTAAAACCTCTCATATATTCCTTTTTTTTTACCAACGCCTCATCACCCCTTTCCCTTTGTGCCTTTCATTCACCCTCTGGCAATCTTTTATCCCTTACGGGACGAAATATTCCTCTACCACCCTTTGAATTTTTTTTAAAAAGATTTAACTGGGTCTAAGAGTTCATCTAGGGTTGATTTATGTGACAATTTAGTCTCGAGATAGCTCGTTATTGGTTGACTGTGTTTTTTTTCCCCTCCGCCCTGTCGAGCTTTAGTACACAGAGCTATAATGAACAGATAAAAAGAAGCAGCTGCGATTTATCGAAGCTACAGTTTATATTCTGCTTAATCACAAGTACCAATTGTACAATGGCTCTCGTGCTGGCTAAGGCCTTGCTTCATATGCGAAACTGGCCCATTGCATTCTGGTCTAGGCAGGTGTCGTCTTGTACAGTATAGCGCCGCACTTGAGGCGTACTAAGTCGTACTATGAAACTGACCCTTAAAGGTATACGTAGATCTATAGTTGGATTCTGGTAGGAAGAAACTTTTAGAAAATACAAATAAATAGTTTTGTGGTCAACATTGATAACATTTTACTGGTGATATTATATAGATATTGATGGTGACCTGGCGGTCTAGGGGTAAGGTGTCAGACTTCTATGCTAGCGTCCTGGGTTCAATCCTCGGTCCCGGCATAGATTTATCTGATTACCAAACCCTTCCTTCACCTCTGACAAGACATCTTGTGAATGTGAGGAATGCCAGGTCTCCACCGTGGTTCGGATTCCACGTTAAACTGTAGGTCCTCCATTTCATCTCACAATCACCCTACCATTACACATTAGCGTAAGTGCGTATAACCCGAACGGGTAGTAAGACGCGGTGCTAATAATAATAATATAGATATTGATATTTGTAGCGGTGTGCGAGTAGTCAAAGATTTTTTTTACAAAACTTAAAAAACGTAAATACTTGGAATTTACGTATTTTTCTTGAAAATTCAAAGATTTATTAAATAAATTTATTTTTAATAGTTTTCAACACAACCAATTCTCCATATTACTCCGATTCAAAAAAATCTCGATATTTTCTTTCAAACTCAATTCGAATTCGACTCGAAGTGAAAAATGCCTACTCGCACACTCCTAGATGTTATCAAACAAAAGTGAAAGTTGCACTTTATGTGATATCATGTAGATCTATAATTTGTTCCCTGAAATAAAAAAAGCATGGCAATTTACGGTGTACAATTTTCCCCAGATATTCATTTTGAATAAAGCCGTCAAAACATTTTTTTAATCTTCAAAAATTATTCATTTGTGAACTATTCTTTATTTTAGTGTTAGTCACGAATTGCCCTCAAGTTATGACTTTGTACAAAATATAACATTTGAATAAAATACATTAAACTGTTTCGACTGTAGCTCCGGTTAGAGGCACATTTAGGGATAAATAGATAGCCAGGCAGGAACGGACAGAATTGCAAGACTCAACTTTTTTTTAATTCGGGGACTCAAAAAAAAAAGAGGAGGATTTTTCATGATTTTGCGGTCTAAAATATTCACAATTACAACACACTCTATATTAAAAACTCCATGGCGTCAGCCTGCAATCGGGTGCCCGCCATCTGTTGGTGAAGATAGTACCAACTTCACTGGATAGAGGGTGTCAAGTGGCTATCACAATTAATCCTTCAACCGCTTATCTCAGTTTTATAGACCGAATCAGCTATTTTTTTCCCCTATTCAAATAACTCTTCATTTGTTCTCACGAGGCTGTGCACTGCTTCACAGTAAAATATAGAATTACAGTAAAACCTCCAATATCCGAAACGGCTGACAGCATTTTGTTTACTTTATTATTTTTCAGGAGCTCAACTGCCAAATAAAGGTCTTAGCGTCGTCGGTAAAACCTTTATTTGCTAACATATAGGCCTACAAATCGAAAAAAAAGAGCCAAAAGAAAATTTCAGCCCTTTTTTTTAAGAATAAATTATAAATTTATTTTTGTTGTGTATTTAACTTTAATACATTGAATAACCATTTATTTAAATACTGTATGTACATACATTTTTACAGACATACTTTTCTATAATTATGTATGCTATGTAATTTATATATATATATACACATTTTTTTTTACCTTTTAACCCTTGAAAGGGGTATTGATTTCATATCAAAAAATTTTGTTATCCTAAAGGGGTTTAGTCCTCTTTATTTGAGCTATCAGAGGTTTTATTGTATATAGGAAAGCAAAGATTAATGCAACAGCTCTACCGTTGTCGACATTCGGTCTAGGACAACCGGGCGCGGCCAACCGGGCGCTGAAAAGACTGGGCGCCAAGATAACTGGGCGACAGTGTAAAAACGTAGTAGTTGCTTTTTACTAAATATATTTGTGTATATCTCAAAGGTTAGACTACTTGATATAATAAAACTTTGAATTTTTTTTATAACACAAAAAAAATTCCATTAAAAATAAGGATTTTACATAAATTTAGAATTAGCCTAGCCTAACCGGCGCGGCGCCTAGTTGTTAGTTTTCATTTTTTACAACTATAACATTAAAACAAAATTGACCATGGCACCCAGTCTTCCCAGTGCCCAGTTCGCAAGCGGATTCGGTCGACATTACGTGCTGGCGTCTCATCGGCGAGGCTTCGCCACGGGGGGGCTTATGTTAGAACTATTATCAGAAGTTCCTGGTAGCTAATAGTCCAAGTGTCTTATAAGTGTCTGAAAATAAATAAGGAATGTAAACAACATTTGTCATGATTTCTCTTGTTAAGCACGCATATAAAGTGTTGTTTTTTTTCTTTCGCGCCACGTGAATTTAAACTTTATAGTTCTCTCTTCGGCACATGTCATGGTGATTGTAGACAAACACAAGTTTCTCTTTATAGGATGTTAATTTTTTCTTCTATTTTACATTTATTTCTTTAATTAAACTTGACGCTTTACAGTTTTACCAGTGTGGGTTGTTGTTCCCTCTAGCAGGTAACTGTTATTCATATTAATATATATGTATATATTACAGTCATAATCTTGAATAGCGGTGATGATGGTTTGGGTTAATACATTCCTAAAGTTGAAACCGGTTTGATTTTCTCTTTTACCATTTGCGATTCCTACAAGGGTTAGTTATAAATAAAATGTAATTTATTGTAAATTTCTTTAAATACATTTTAAATGCTTGTTACTCTCATTGATAGCTAGTAAATGTGTCACCCTCAACTGATCTAGTTTTCTGGTGAGTGGGCGACCACGGTTCAAATCCCGGTCGTGTTTATCGGGGGTGGTTTTAATTTTTATTTTATTTTACTCTTCCTTTACGCGATTGCCTGTGGAGTTTCTCTGAAATTAAATATCCATCATCCCTACTTTAGACGTATAAATTTGTGAATACCGCAAATTGTCAGGTAGGTGTAGAGAATAAACAAAATGCACTAACTACCCAGGTAGGTTGCTATTTTATAAACTTTCCTCGACAGAGAGAGGCAGGTTTGCTCACTCTTTACGTCATCTATTGGAATCCCTTCAGGAAGATACTGTATAATTAAGTACGTGGGTTTTCAATTTTTGTCCACCGTTTAAAGACTTATGCGTAAATATGCTTCTTTAGCAAAATATATCCAAATATACCGCGTCTGTGGTACATAATTAGTATCCCAGTAATGCAAAGATTAGCCCGAATATAATGATAGTACATCCTTTCCGTGGAGGCTCTTTCCATGTCCCGATGAGATGAGATTAGATGATGGTGTGGAACTGGTGGAAACACAACTTAATACATGTCCTAATTAACCTATGGTGACCGTTGGGGTAGTTTCCCCTTTCATGAAAAGTACCCTAGGTACCATCTGGGGATCGAACCTGAAACCCCAGGGGTTTTAGCCAGGAGCACTGACCACTACACCACGGGGCCAGTTGTCTTCAGCGGTGAACGCGTCCGTTATCGAGAAAGTCCGTTATTGTGAAGTTGTTTCACCTTATGAACCCATGTAATTTTATCGGGAAAATTTAAACTGTCCGTTATAAAGAAGAACCCGCTCTTCAGAGGTGTCCGTCAAGGGATATTTCACTGTACCACAGTATCTTAGGCAGCTTTAGGGATCGAATCGGGCTCCTCTAATTTGGACTCGTCAAATTCTCGGAGTGTGTCTAAAACATAAAATATAATGACGTTAGAGTTACGAAAATTCCTTTCTACCATCCGATCCCCAACCCCGTATATTACTCTACACCCTCAACTTTTATTTCCTTCATATTTTAAGGTCTTGTTCCCATCAACGTGCTTAACCTTCAGCATCAATCCCATTTATTTTCCTCCCTTCACGAACACTACTAGTGACAAATGCCGTGGAGTATTATTATGTCTGTAGAATATAGTGAGATTATGGTAGGAAAGGAGGTAGATATAGTTTTGGTAGGAAGAACAGTAGAAGTTAGTTACTAAAACAATTTTAATATAATCATAAATCAAGTAATGCTATCTGCAGCTGTCACTTTTGACAGATATTATTTATACCTTTAAAATAACACAGATAATAAAATGTGATCAATGTTGATCTCAAAGAAATATATGTTTGGATTTTATCTACTGTTCTTACAACTAAAATCAGGGTATATATGATAGTTATGAAAGTTAATAATTTTTTTTTCATATAATCATACGTCAAGTCTTGTGATCTATAGCTGGTGATTTTTATTGATAATAGTATAATTACCAATGAAATAATACAAAGCTAATATTTTTATGTGTGTGTACCGCTTCTTATTACACGCTCGGTATATCCCTGTTTTAACATCGATGGGTTAGGAATGAGAGGATTTTTTTTTGAGGAAATATACCTGCATTCGCGTGAAGGGAAAGTGAGAAACAGAAACCATTTAGGACGAAGCCATCTGGATGGGATTCAAGCCCCGTTCTCTATGACACCGGCTGTCCTGTCTGTCGCAAGAGTGACAGTAATAAGCCGGGCGAACACGGTGCTACCAACTTTGGTAGGAAAAAGTTTTTATTTCTCCACACGTTAACTTCACACGACAGACAGTCTGTGGCAGGACACCACACACAACCGCCGTCATTTTGTCGGTGGTTGTAAGGTTATTGGGATGTCTGCCATGAAAGAGACGGCGTTGGTGCATTTCCAAAGATTTAGATGTTCAGCAATATTGATGGTAATAAATCACAAAAAGACGGTAGATTGGCATGTTTTGGGTTCACACTATTTAAACAACTAGCGTTTTTTTTTTATCAGCGCGTCTTAGTACCCGTTTGGGACATACGCTTATCTACTAATTACAATAGTGGTTTTAATGATTATGAAGGCTGTATTTAGAGGAAGTGTAACCGTATTTGCGTCGAAGAAGAGTGTAAAATCATTTTTGAAAAACCTCCCTATGTACACCCGACAGAGACTCGAACCTCGATATCTCCATCATATGCAGTCTAGTTTACTGTAAGAGTAGCGTCTTATTCCATGCGGCAACCGAAGTGGTTGTCGGCGGATATTTAAAAGAATGGCATGTCACTTCATACAAAGCGTGGCGTTGTCGCGCTAAACCAATTAACTTATCACAATAAACTTCAATCTAACAACAGCTTTGAATTTTGAAAATAAATAAGGACGCGGACGAGTAATAACACTGGGATCTTTAAACTGACAGTTAACACACCACGTGGGGTTGCGCGCGCACCTCGTACACTAATACAGAAATGTCGGTCAGATTGATTTGTAGTTCGTGCGCGCGTCCAAGCTTGAATACGTGATTCCATTTCACCGCCAACAGACGACCGACAATTTGGTCTGTGTGAAGTCGGTTGAAAAATGGAACATTACACGTCTTTTTCTTAGGTCCGTCATTTTAGTCTGTTGTGTGTGGAGCCCCATTCAAATCTATAAAGAACATTTCGACTGATGACTGACCCCGTAGTGTAGTGTAAAATCTACCTGACTACCAAACTAGGGGTCCCGAGTTCGATTCTCGGATAGTACCTTGGGTATTTTTTCCGAAAGGGGATTTACCCCAACGGTCACTAGATTTGGTTGATTAGGCTTGATAGGTTTTGTGTTTAGACTGGTTCCACATCCTCTTATTAACTATCACCATCATCTCATCGGGACAGGGAAAGAGACTCCTGGAAAGGATGTACGATTAGTACATTCGGGCGTCCCCTGGGCAATGGTACATTAGTATGGGTTAATCTTTCCACTACTAGGCTACGAATGGTATAGCCCAGACGCTTAATATTACTCTTTCGTCTTTTCGACCGATAAAATTGTCTGTGGTCGACAACTGTTGGCCGTGTGCGGTCGCCCTTTAAACCTTTCTTCCTACCAGAAAACTCTTTCCACCTCTTTTCTGAGTTTTTATTAGTTGTTTGAATCTTTGTGACAGCTTCCACCACTCTCTTTTCTTATCGCTCATTCTGACGACTTTACACTTCATCCGGTCGACGGTTATCAAGCCCTCCCAATTTACGGCGGCCTCACACATTTTATGAAATGTAACACGATATTTTATAAGACAGCATGTTAAATACTTTGTGTGCTCTCTGATAACAAAAAAACAGATTTTTTATATTTTTTATGCTCTTAGGGTTTTATATTAGCATTAGATATATAATGATGAAGATAAAACGATTTCTCATTTTGACGTGACGCTAATTTTATTTTGAAATTATATATTTTATTATTAATATGTGATGCACAACTATAATATTCTATTATTATTATTATTATTATTATTTAGCACAGCGTCTTACCAACCGTTCGGGTTATACGCTTTAAGTACTAATTACGCTAATGGATTAGGAATTGGGAAGGTTGAATTAGAGGAAGTGAACCCGCATTTGCGTGGAGGGAAAGTGGAAAACCATTTAGGAACCCCCCCCCCCCAGTTCACCTAACCGAGATTAGAACCTCGATCTCCCCGTCCTCGGCAGTCGGGCTCAACACGACTAGCGCGTTAGCCAACTACGCCACCGAGGTGGGTTCACAACTATAATAGATAGCTATTAAAGAGAGTAACCTAATTTGTTGGTCGCATGATCTAAGGCGTCACTATCGTGTTGGAATAGACTGCCGATGAAAGAAAGATTAAGGTTTGAATCCCAGTCGGGTGTACAGAGGGTAATTTTTCCAAAATAATTTTTTCACTCTCTCTCTCTCCACGTAAATGCGTGTACACTTCCTCTAAATTCAACTTCCCTTGTTCCTAAAAAAATGAACGTGATTAGTTCACAAGCGTGTAACCCGAGTGAGACATGGTATGAAAAAAAAATTTTTAAATAGAAGAACTTAAAATTTTAGTAGGAAGAAACTTTTATAAAATTCAAACATGTTTCGCTGTCATCATTGACCATAATTTACTATTGTATTTGTGTTATTTTAATGGTATTGATAATATATATCAAAATGACAGCTAGATATAATATGACTTGATGTCAGAATTTATGATAGTTGTTATATTCACTTTTATAACCGTATACAAATTTTCCTTCCTCTTGAAATCGTACTAAAGCAAATAAAAAAAAAATCCACCTCGGTAGCCGCGAGGTCTAACGTGCTATTCTCGCAGTGGACTAAACTGCCGATGACGGGGAGATCAAGGCTCGAATCTTGGTTGAATGTAGTGAGGGTAGTTAAAAAAATGTTTCACACTCTCCCTCCACACAAATACGGGTACACTAACTTTTAATTAAACCCTCCTCATCCCTATCACATTAGCGTAATTAGTACATAAACGCATAACACGAACGGGTAATTAAATCGTGGTAATAAAATTACAACAAAAACAAATAAAAAATCGTAATCTTCTATTAGAAATTTTTATAAACCCGTACAAGTTGGTACACCTGGTTTGAGCTGTATTACTCACTTAAAGTGGGGCTGTAGGGAACACGAGTTAAGGCCAATGTTTTTGCCATTTTATGGCAAAAAATTTTTTAGCCAGAGTAAATAAAATATTGCTCCATTACGAACATAAAGTTTAATTTTTTTTACATGTTGATACCAACATTTGTTGAATGTATGTCATGATCATAGCGGCATTAGATGATAAACTCTTTAAATGAAGAGAAAGAGTTGTCATTAAACTCCAGGACATCCTTGATATATAGATATTCAACAACTGTTGATATCACCGTGTGAAGAAAATTAATCTTTGTTTCTACTCGAGAATCATTTGAGCTATTTTAATAGAAAAACTCTTTAGGTACAAATACTACTAAAAACACCGCCATTAACTCACACTCCTTGCACTAACAATTAAAGTGACTCGTTTATCCGTGAGCTGATACGGGCTCTTGTAATGTGACTCGCTTTGCCTCAATGGGTTTTCTTTGCAAGTAGATGTAAACTAATGTATTTCCACAGCCGTTTTTTGATACGTCTTACCGTTTAGCCACAAGATACCTACAAAGAAAGGTCCGCACCGACTTTAAAGTTGCTCTGCTATTTTTGAATTTTTTTGGGGGGGGGGTAAACATTTTTTTAAAAACTTTTTTAAAAATTTCCCGTCGGTTACAGGCTATAAGCTATAAGATTGCCAAATTTCAAGTTTCTAACTCATCTGGAAGTGGGCGAACATTAATGTCAGTGAATGAGTCATCCATGTGGCTTTATAGTATTATAACTTGGTCTACTAATGCTCATTCCTGGACAGTTAAAACGTTGAATCACCGACTGTTTCAATCCTCTCCCTGGAGTCTTTCACATCTTTCTCTCTCCTTCTCTTTTACACAAACATAATATTTCTCCTTCTCTCTAGCAATTGAGGTTAACTTTTCGGGATTCCGTCAACAGTGGGACCACTAACGGTGATAAAATAGTCGAGCAGTTTGTTTTTTAAATCACCACGTATCTATACCCGTTAGGTTAATACGCACCGTCACGTTAACTATAGGACACATTTTCAATGATTTGAGGTATCTTAACGTACGCTTTCTGAACCGACTGATTATATCAGCACGCGACTTATAAACTAACTTAAATATAGAACAGACACAACATCCAGACCCCCAGCCGTTAATTCATCACTGTAAAACAGGGGAAACTCATATTTCACCAATGATAATTCTTTTGGCAATGTCAAGAATCGAACCCCCCTCTCCCCCCGGGACCTTTATTTTAGTAAACAGACAAGCTACAAACTGAGTTAAGGTGTCAGACTATAACACACAAAAATGAAAAATTATTATTATTATTATTAGCACCGCGTCTTACTACCCGTTCGGGTTATACGCACTTATGCTCATGTGCAATGGTAGGGTGATTGTGAGATGAAATGGAGGACCTTCAGTTTAACGTGGAATCCGAACCACGGTGGAGGCCTGGCATTCCCCACATTCACAAGATGTCTTGTCAGAGGTGAAGGAAGGGTTTGGTAATCAGATAAATCTGTGCCGGGACCGAGGATTGAACCCCACACTTCCAGCACAGAAGTCTGACACCTTATCCCTAGACCACCAGCTCACCAAAAAAATGAAAAATAAATATGAATAGTTCTACAAATTTAAATCAAGTAAAGTAAATAAAAGTGAATGGTACGGTGCACCGCACATACCTTCTTGCTCTTTTTATCTAAATTATACTTAGCGCCCATAGCTCGTAGGACTTGGGAAACGAATTATTACTTAATAGCTATTGTTATAGAGACATAATGGTAAATAAAGAAGATCGCATTCCACCAAATTGCATACATATAATATATACTGTTACAGAAACATATTATTTGTTCTGTAAATTTTCAAATCCCCATTTTCCGAAGCTCTTTAAAAAATATATATATGTATGCTTATAACTCCAAATATTTTAATTTTATAAAATATTATTTGATTTAAAAGTTGTTTATTTTTTAATACCTTTACACCTTTGCAAAGATAGTTAATTTATTATTCCTAAACCCTTCCTTCACCTCTGACAAGACATCTTGTGAATGTGAGGAATGCCAGGCCTCCACCGTGGTTCGGGTTCCACGTTAAACTGTAGGTCCTCCATTTCATCTCACTATCACCCTACCATTACACATTAGCGTAAGTGCGTATAACCCGAACGGGTAGTAAGACGCGGTGATAATAATAATAATATTATTCCTAAGTTATTTTAACGGGAAATTGAGATGCGCCATTTTAAGAGCTGATTTTGAGAAAATAGTTTTCTGCCCTCTCTTTTGGTTCCAAAGCAAACCACCTTTAAATTTAGGGCTGGATAAATAATTTAAAAAAACCCTTGGGGAACCTTATGAAAACCGTCGATATATAATAACATTTTAGCCTGATCGGTAAAATAGTTTCGGTTCTAGTCCCGGTAACAGACAGACAGCAGAGCAAAAACACTTTTTCGGGTTCAGGGGGTTATGAAACGTCATCCTCCATCTAAATCTTGGTCACAATACTTTATCTCTACGAGTGGTCGCGAGAAAGTAAAAAAAACAACAAAAAACAAGTAAATGTTAAGAAACGTTCTTGAATATAATAAATTAAACAGATGATGCCTAAGAACCATTAGAATGTTTCCTCTAATAGGTTTTCGTTGTTTTCTCTCCTAGGAACACGTGATTTATAAAATGTAAGCTTACCATTACGAGCACACTTCTTCACTCGAGTGAAAAATAGTCTGGATATAGCTCTCGTACGGTCAATTTTAGAACCAATATGTTACACAATATATTCCACAAAAATATTTAAAAAACACTTGTAGATGCTGCTATAGTCCAATCTTTATATGAAGGACCTTTTAGTTGCGATCAAAATTAATCAGTATTGATACTATCTATCAAAAATGACATCTGCATATCATATAACTTGACGTATGAATACTGAACCTGAGTTATTTAACGCGCACTTTCTAAACCGACTGATTATATCTGTACACGACTTAAAAACTAACTTATAACAAGAACAGACACAACATCCAGCACGCCGACTGTTAATTACTCTCTGTGACAGGGGAAACCCACAATTCACCAATGATACATTCTCGACCATGCCAGGGATCGAACCTGGGACCCTTAGTACAGTGGACAGATAGGCCTACACTACCGACTGAGCTAAATTGTCAGACACGGGAAAATAGCTCTATACACTTTAGTGATTGTTAGATAAACCCTTCTTATGGAAATTCTACTCTTTAGGTCAGGGGCTTGCAACCTACGGCACGCGGAATATTTTCACTGGCACGCTGAGAGATTTGAATAAAAATAACATAAAACCATTAATTTCAATTAAAAGGATTTAAAACCATTGATGTGAGTAAATAATTTTAATAACAACGAGTTTTATGTTTCATTGATTCAATTGTTTTATTTCCAAATTTCAAAATAATATTTTCAGAACTTGCATTTTGCAAAATACGCACTTACGCTAATGTGTAATGGTAGGGTGATTGTGATATGAAATGGAGGACCTTCAGTTTAACGTGGAATCCAAACCACGGCGGTGGCCTGGCATTCCACACATTCACAAGATGTCTTGTCAGAGGTGAAGGAAGGGTTTGGTAATCAGATAAATCTGTGCCGGAGACCGAGGCTTGAACCCCAGACCGCAGCACAGAAGTCCGACATTTTACCCCTAGACCGCCAGGTCACAATTTTTCAAGTAATCACAGTCGTAAGACGTTCATAATGGGTATGAGAACAACTTTTCTACAAGCGCCCATATACAAATATTTTCCGGGGATCTATCTCTGGAACCCCAAGCTACCGGTGGCTTAGTGTTTTCGTCCCCCCACGTGCAGTATGACTGCATACCTGTTAATTTTCTCAGAGTATGCCACTGGTAACAATTCGAATGAGTGCAGCTTAAATCTCATACTATATTTTTTTATAACTTATGTTGGCAAGTATGGGGGTTTCAAGTCACCGCTACGCTATATGGGTCTTGTCCACCCCCCTAGCCTTTTCCAACCCACTCCACCAATCCCGTCAACCTCATAAATCAACACGCTGACTCCCTCACTCGTTTGACATTGAGCATAAAACACGTTGAGGTAACCTTATGTTGAAAAAAACTCACATATAATTATATGTAATGGGGCTTTGTTTTTTCAATCTGTACTTTCACTATTAAATGAACCTGTTTCCGTGGGCGCATGGTTTAAGGCGTCACTTTAGCGTTAAGATAGACTGCCGATGAAAGGGTGATCGGGGTTCGAATCTCATTTAGGTATACTGAATAGTTTTTCTAATATGGTTTTTCACTCTCCCTCTACGCAAATGCGGGTATACGTCCTCTAAATTCAACATGAATCATCCCTAATTTATTAGTGTAATTAGTACATAGACGTATAGCTTTAACGGGTAGTAAAACGTGGTGCTAAAAAAAATATTGAGTGTGTTAATGTGGGAGGGGAGAGAGTGTGAGCTAAAATGCGCTATTTTTGTAGTTTTTATTTTAAAACCCCCCCTTTTTTTTACTAAACCATGATGGATAGAGTATTGCTTCAGTAGATACCTTTAATTTAATTTTATCTACATAATAATTTCAACCGTTCTTGAATGTGATCTTGGGTATTGGGCCAGTTGACTGTATTTTCCTGGTAGAATGCAATGCTTTTGACTCTTATGCAAGAAATTATATTATTAACCGTAGAAAACTAAACTAAATTTATCAATTTTTTTTAGCACCGCGTCTTACTACCTGTTCTGGATATATTCATATTTACTAATTATGCCAATGGATTAAGGATTAAGAAGGTTGAGTTTAAATGAATTGTGCCTGAATTCGCGTGTAGCGAGAGTCAGTACACTCGACTGGGATTCGATCCTTAACTTCCCTGTCATCAGCAGTCTAGTCTAACACGAAAGTGACGCCTTAGACCATGCGGACACCAAAGAAGGTAACGTAACAAAGGTTAGCGAAGGCTACGTTGGAGGGGGGTGGATGTAACCCTCTGAAGCAGATATTTATCAAATCAATGTTATATTTAACAGGATGCAAAATTTTATTGATAAAAAGTTTTTCATAGCATTTATATGGTTCAGATTTCATTTGTAAAATACGTAGGCCTAGTTTATTATTATCATTATTTAGCACCGCGTCTTACTATCCGTTCGGGTTATACTCTTTAAGTACTAATTACTCTAATGGATTAGGAATTGGGGAGGTTGAATTAGAGGAAGTGAACCCGCATTTGCGTGGAGGGAGAGTGGAAAACCATTTAGGAAAAACCACCCCCAGTTCACCCGACCGAGATTCGAACCTCGATCTCCCCGTCCTCAGCAGCCGAGCTCAACATGGCTAGTGCGTTAGCCAACTACGCCACCGAAGCCGAGGCCTAGTTGATCTACTCGTGTTCATTCATTACAAGTTTTTGTTCAAATTTTTATGCAGATTATTTTTTGGTATATTTAATGTAATTTTTGATCTTTTTAGGTCATTTAGGGCTTTACATATGGATAAGCCTCACCATAGTGTAACCAAGCTAGGTAAGCTTCTTCTTACCTTTCAAGGGTAGATGTACTGTACATATTGATAGTGAGGAAGCCTTCAGCGTTGTAATAAACCAGTCCTCTGTCCGTGACCATACACAAACCCGTTCTTTTTAAATCGATCATTCCGTGCCCGGAGGTGATTCGATCTCGAGAAGAATTTGATTACTGACCACATTCTCGCTCGCATAGTTCATTGGTTGGAACACCTTCTTTTCCATTATTAGCAAAAGGTCGTTCAGAAACTATTTCTCTGATATATGAACGTATGTGTGTAGTAACAAGGATAGTGTTATTAGTATTAATAAAACTTGATAAAATAGTACAAGTCTGAGCTTTGAAAGAGTGGAATATGGTTATCAACTTACCCCGTCTAGAATCGCCACTTTTAAATGCTACAAAAGTTATTCTTCTAGACACGCCACTAGTAAATTCTACATTAGTTATTCTTCTAGACACGCCACTATTAAATGCTATACTAGTTATTCTCTAGACACACCACTAGTAAATGCTATACTGATTATTCTCAAGACACACCACTAGTAAATGTTATACTAGTTATTCTTCTAGACACACCACTAGTAAATGCTATACTAGTTATTCTTCTAGACACACCACTAGTAAATGCTATACTAGTTATACTCTAGACACACCACCAGTAAATGCTATACTGGTTATTCTCTAGACAAGCCACTGGTAAATGCTATACTAGTTATTCTTCTAGACACACCACTAGTAAATTCTACATTAGTTATTCTTCTAGACACGCCACTAGTAAATTCTGCATTAGTTATTCTTCTAGACACCTCACTAGTAAATGCTATACTAGCTATTCTCTAGACACGCCACTAGTAAATGCTAGGAAAGTGGCATTTTTTACAAACGTGAATGATCATATTATGACTTGAATCTAAATTTGCATGATGAAACAAATTTGATTTATGATCTATTTGCACATATCAAGGCATTCAGTGCAAAAATAATTCTACCTTAACAGATGAACGTTACTTTGGCCCGCAAAAATGTGTAAAATATATTATGTGGCCCGCATAACTAGAAATTTGGAGACCCCTGGTCTAAGTCATCACTCTCGCAATAGACCAGATACTGTTGGTGACGGGGAGATTGAGGTTCGAATCCCACTTGGGTGTACTTAAGAGTGGTTTTTCCTAAATGACTTTCCACTCTACCCTACGAAAAAGTTGGGACATTTTCTTTTAATTCACCTTCATTCGTCCCTAATCCATTAATTTAATTGATACATATGCGTGCAGCCCAAACTAGTAGTAAGATATGATGCTAAAAAAAAACAAGTTGTGAGTGAGATAAGCTCATGACCCTTTGTAGCCCGGTGTAAACATTATTATGGCTACGTTGTTTTTATGTTTGATTTTTAATATTATTTTTTTAATTAAAATATCAATGGCCGCTCAAGCCAAATGGCTACATATTAAAAAGAATTTTCAAATTATATTAACAATAATTATTTTTTTGCTATGTAAGTTATACACAGATTTTAAAATAAATTTCTAAAAAATATTTCTTAAAATATACATTAGTTAATTTGGGTTGGAAAGGGTTAAATAAGTTGAATAGAATTATTTAAATATAACATTATATTTATTTTCGGTCAACCTCCAAGTCACGTGGGGAGGGCGGTGGACATGCGCCAAGAGAAAGGGCAGAAATCCCGTTAAACACAGCCTGTGAAGGTGCCAGGGGGTGGTGGGGGGGTGTAGATACTTGAAAAAAATATTATATATAAAGAGATAATAGAGCCTGTCAGTTTTTTTACCCTCCCCTTCATTTGAAATAGGGTCGCTAACACTAGTTTTTATCAAGGAAAAAACGACATCTTTGTATGCAGTCGACGCTATCTCTATGTTGAGCCACACTGACTCAGGGTCATTCGAGATCTGACCCAGAATCATCTCAGAGTCCAATCAACAACTCTCCAAAAACAAAAAAAAAACAAAAAAAACAAAAAAAAAGAGCTGATAGCGTTTCCCCTATCAGCGGCGTTTCCTTCGCCCAGCCACTCCGGGTTATGCCGACATATCAGGATAATAAATGTAATCGTAGTCTGTTTGCTTGTTAGTGTGGCTCGGTGGGGAGTTAACCAACTAGAATACAAGTTAATATACCAAGATTTACTTCTGGCGTGTGACCTGAAAAGTCATTCATCCGTTAGTCTTTGAGATTAAACCAGATTTAGAAGGTAACGTTATCTATATTTATTTACTCTGTGGCATTAGGAACTTGAAAGTTCATTGGCGAACTTATATAAAGTACAACACCTACCATTATCTTGAGCTAGTGCTATCCAATCCACCTCTTTACAGCCTATCCCTATCTTTAGATAGCTTTATCCAGTCCACCTCTTTACACCCTATCCCTATCTGTAGATAGCTCTATCCAGTCCACCTCATTGCACCCTATCTCTTTCAGCTCCATTCTAATGTTATCCTCCCATCTGCGTCTGGGTCTTCCCATTGGCCTCTTCCCATTGTGTTTGCTGGTCAATACCCTGAACATTGTTCTAGATTTTGACATTCACGTAATAATGTGCTGCCCAACGTAATTTATACAAAGTAAAATATATATATTATGTACTTAATCATATATTTGGTGGTGTTTATCCTTTAGATGTTAATCAGTTTTTAACAACAAAAAAATGGCATAATAACTCTCCAGTGGAGAAAATATGATTCGACTGGGCCATTGTGGTTGTCTCCCTTATTCAAGTGCTTGAGCGAAAGTATGAAGTGGAAATTTTGTTTGGGTTCTAGAATTTAATTCTGCAACTACTCGTGTTTCACTATTAATAATTTGATTATTTCAAGCTATAGGTAAATCATAAACACCAAAGATGTCTGGTTTGATTGATTGTTTCAATATTTAGATGAATAATAAGTCCAAATACTTTTGGTGAGCTAGCTAAAATATTTGATCAAGCCATCTTACACAATTATTGTGAAATATGTATTATAGTTGATAACATTTTAGATTACTAGAGAATTCTCTCAATCGAAGGAAATAGAAAGACAAAAAATATCATCTATTGTATGAATGATATCAGACAAATACCAAATTAATGAACAAACTACATAAAAGAGGAATTGAATCAACGTTTTGCTGCTCAACAAAATAATTATGGATACCTTTGGATGACAATCGAGAATTGATTGAATCTGAAGGATTTGAAAATAGCTGAGCTAATTCCTTCTACCACCGAACATCTCGTGTTAAACCAAGAAGAAATTACATCTCAATTTTATTAGGAAGAATCTTATCTGACAGCTAAAAAAAAGTTACAATACTTACTTTCACGTATTCATACGTCAAGAAATGTTATCTGCAGCTGTTACTTTTGATAAATATTAGCTATACCTATAAAATATCAATAATAGTAAAATGTTAACAATGCTGGCCAAATTGTTACGTTTCTGTATTTTATAAAGAGCTCTTCCTATCTAAATTGGACTGTATATTGTATACCACCGATGTAAAATGTATATTTAAGGATAAGAAAGAGGCTTAAAGTTAATTGCAAAGACAAATATGTTTTAAATTTAATCAGAAATCACCTATCGAGAAAATATTGATACAAATATGAGAATCCTAGGAAAGCCAATATTTAGCGGTTTATAACGTAAATATTAATAATTTTGTCAGAGCAGAGTATTTATTTGGCTTTAAATTTGATTGAAGGATAGTACAGAACAGGCAAACTCTAAATAATTTCGTAAGGCTAGGAAACTGTTCTGTAACATTCCAACGCTCCTTTAAGGTTCATTCTTCATCGGGCGTACTGAGGGAGGTTTTAACTAAATGGTTTCCCACTCTTATCACCCCGCAAATTTGGGTACACTTTTTCCCAAATTCACCTTCTAATCCTTAACACATTAGTGTAATTAGTACATAAGCATATAATTCAAATTGGTACAATGACTCGATGCTAAGGGAAAGAAAACTGACCAATAAAGGAACATTCTTGACGCAAAGAGGTTAGAAAGCCGTACGACATGCGCTTCCACACACGCCCTGTGTAATTATGCGGTGTTGTCTATCGCGTAGCAAGGTATCAAATTGGCGGATCTCACACATGCGAATTGTGTTCACCCGGCATTCCCGACCACTTAAAAATTTCATCTCGACCTTATACTTACATTTTCTTGTTGTTTACAACCCTGACGTTTGAACATGTGTTCAAAATTATGCTAGGGTTAGTGAACTACGAAGTAATTTTAATATTCATAACAAAACTGTGTTTTGTTGGAATGGTATAGGCCTATATGTTTTTACCGATTTTTTCAAAAGTCAAACAAAATATTATCTACTCTTTAAAACACGTAGGCTTTATAATATAAAATAAATTATGCCAACAAGAGTAAATTACTCGTTTATCTGATCAATTTTACATTTTGCCAGATGAAAAAAAGCAAATAAAACTCAAAAATATTACATCGAGCTTTATCCAGTTTACATAAATTACGTGATGAGGCTAGTCTTTGTCGAGAGAGCTAGTAATTAGTTAATTACTAGCACAAAAGGATATCTCCAAAACACATCTAATAAAGATAGCAAAGATAATAATTAGCATATGAAACTGAAAGATTAAAATGAGAACAAAAAATTGGGCTTTTGTATAATGGATTTTTGAAGAATGCTAAAATAAGACAAATGGTTTAAAAATACTAATTTCAGAAAAAATAATCTTTAATAACTTTAATATAGATTTTTATTTTATCATAACAAGAGAAAGTATCGTTAACGTGAAAACTTTTGACCTTGAGTACTCAAAAAATGGAATTTAACAATTCGGTTTGTCTCTCTGTCTGTGGCCTAAAATACGAAAAGGTTTGATTGAATTTGTTCAAACTTGATATCTAAATGTTATAGGGCAATAACTTGGAATTTTTTTTCGAGTTTGCCCCTAGATCTTAAACTAAGAATAGTTTAGTGATTATTGATTTTTTTAAATTGCACTAGTTTTTAATGGCTAAAACAATTTTGCTTAAAATGGATATCTTGAGAGTATTTTACCTCCCAAATAAAAGTGTATACTTGGTTTTTAGGTAAAAAATAGTTTAAGGGTAGTTTACTGATGAGAGGTATTAGAAAATTTGAAGTAGGCCCTTTTTAAAATGGCTCCAATGATTTTGTTTAAAATGTATATTTGGGGAGTGTTTGACATCATGATAAATAAAGCTTTATTCTTGGTTTTTCTTGGGGGTAATTCTTTTAAGGGTAGTTTACTCAATGGTAGCGTTATGGATCCGCAACCACAGAAACTGTGGGACGTGGGGTGCTCAGGAGTTTGAAGAGAGATGTTGGTGTGTAAGCGTGCTAGTTTTTAGAAGACACAAGAAAAAGATGAAAGGGACCATTTAATTTTACAATTGTGATAACAAGATTCGTAGTACTACGTTTTCCCCAAACTATCGTTGAAGGTGGGTGGGATACGTAGATCCTCATTTTTCAACGAGCGGTTTATTTCCGAGATCCTGCGCATTCTGTGACTTTTCTGTTGAACTAATGTTTAGATATGTATAATCCATATTATAGGATCTCCAGGCAACATTTATAACAAATATAAAAATCAGCTGTCGCCAGATTCTTATGAAAAATAGTTTGTTCTACGAAAATGTTGGCATTAGATCAGCTGATCATGGTTTCTTGTGACGAGTTTTTATCAACACTGTCAACATTACGAGTTTTGTTGTGTTGTAAACTGAACCGGTCTAATAATTAATTAGTGAATCTAAGTGATGAGTGTTTGTATACATTCATTGCTGCTACGTTTTAAGATGTACCTAGTAACAGTAGTGATTAAGAAAATGACACAACCTCATAAGTCTAAGTGTCTGACCGAAGTTCTAGAAGGTCATCGAATGTCCCAGAACCTTCTCGAGCTGATGTGAGGCGCAGACTGTTATATATTGGGCCAAGAGAACTATTAAGACCGACCATAGTGCGGGAACAGTTCGGTTCAGTTTTGAATAGTGATAAAGTATTTTATTTATGTGTCGTGTTTTGTACAAACGAGTTTTTCCTCTTTGGTTTCTTCTCTGAATGCGAGTTTATGGAAATACTAGCAGTTATTAATGGCTAATGTGTACAGTTATCAGGTAGATTGTAAACAATCATGGACCATTAACGTCACTAATTTATTAATACTAATGCAATTATCATTGTTAAATATTGTTAAATGGAAAAAAATTGTTAATCCAATAAGAAAATGTCAGATAAAATTAAATTTGGTAGGAGTAAGGGGCTCGACCGAATTGCGCCAATTCTCTTAGATCGGACCCGAATTGCGCCAAGAGCTTAAAAGTGCACCCCCCCCCCAGACCGGACCCGAATTGCGCCAATACCCCCCTTCCCAAGACCAGGCCCAAATTGCGCCAACTCTGAACATAAACAAATATTAATGCTATGGCGGGCGGTAAGAAGGACACAAGTCAAAAAATATAATTTAGCTAACTATATTTGCTCGAAATCAATCACAATGTATAAAGGTTGAAGGTGATGTTGTCTCTTCTCGCATTCCTCCTTTAGGATTATCATAGCGTCAATGTAACGCTGCTTTTTCTTGTTTTTAAGTAGGCAAAATACTAGATGTATGTATGGCCCTTCGAAATACCCATGTACAGTAAAAAGCTGAAGAAAATTTTTCGGTGCGTATTCAAAGGTTCCATCCATTCACCCAATTTCATTCTGGCACAAATACTCAAGATTCGAGTGACAAGAAAATATCACGATCTCCTCCTTTTTTTCGTTTCTCAACAAAAAGTTTTCGTCTTGAATAGTTTTTATTTCAATTGAATCTATGGCAAATTGAATTTCTTCGGAAAATTTAGGCAACTTTGGCAGTGTTTTTAGTTTAGTGTGGTTGATGTTATTCCTGATACATTTATTGTCCTTGCGGGTCAATGTTTATATAGTTTTTTTCTGTGTCTGTACCTCTGTGTGGATTAACTTTGAAGGCCTTACTTCAATCTCTTCAGCTTTCCTCTTAACTGCGTTGCTAATGGATCTTCTGTTCAACTCTTGATCTAGTAGTGGTTCGTGGTTGTGTTCGTTTTCAGTCCGCGAGAAAATATTTCCACCATCAAGAGTAAATATTTTAGCCTTGCAGTCCTTTTTAGTGCATCTCCACCTCTCTTCCCTCGTCAACTTTAATTGATTCACCTGTCGATACGTATATTTATTATAGACAATCAGAACTTTCCCTTTTTCACTATAAATCCTTTCCATATCAATAATTCTCGCTAATATTATCACAGTTCACACAAAACCCGAAAAAATAAATAAAAAATTACACTGGGACAATCACTGTTGTCGAGACAATTAATAAGTATTGGACAGACGGATGTCAATACTACTGTTACAAGTCTTGTTGGGGGCACTTAGGGCTTTTTTACATTCCTTTACTAAGGGGAGGAAAGACATGACGTAGCGAGAGCTTGTTTGCGATGGTCTTTGTTTGTATCATCCCCCCCACCTCCCTCACCGACTACCTGAACTTGACTTGGCGCAATTCGGGTCCGGGATTAGTAAACAATTCTTAATCCCTTAATAACTGGCGCAATTCGGGTCTGCCCGGAGTAAGTTCCATAAGAGAGAGAAAAAATGACAAAACTGCAAAACGTCAAAAAATTAGCGGGGTTTTCTTTAAAAAAAAAAGACATCAGTGGATCTTGAGAAAGATTCAAAACAGCCGTACTCTTGTAATCAAGACCTATTCACTTGATACCATTGTTTCTAATGTAACAAACACAACTACAGAGGGCGCAATGTTATAAGCACCTTCGTTGTACATCATTAAATACAGTAGAGAGTCAATGATTTGGATATAAAAAATCCGGATCAAAAAGGAAAAAAAATATTTATAAAAATAACCATGGTGGTATCAATATCAGAGAAATTGCCTCTAAAAAACGTACACAAAAAAAATGGAAACTTTTTCCTTCATTAGATTTATGCCTTATTATATATTCCCTCAGAATTTGTGATATTTAGCAACAATAAAACAATGTTTAAGTCCCTTGTTTAAAGAAAGTGAAAATTTCTCCAATTTAACAATAGAGTTTATGTAAGTATTTTGCCAGGGCTGATATTTTTAAATTTTTGATAAAAGTACTGTATTTTTGAAAATCTGGACAGATAAATAATCCGGACTGGTTCGACCACCAATTAGTCCGAATTATCGACGCTCTACTTTATTCGTGATTTTATTATTAAGAATATAACAATATTAATAATATAAATATGTCACTGTGTACACTTAATTTTAATGTCAGCCCTATAAATTAATTACTCTACTACGTCAACAATGACACCCAAAAATCATAAAATATCAAGTTTGAACCCTGTAACTCGTGAACTGTAATAATTTGGAATCAAAGAATCACTAACACGCATCGGTGGCCGTATGATCCAACGCGCTACTCTCGCAGTAGACTAAGACTGCCGAATGACGGGGAGATCAAGGTTCGAATCTCGGTCGGATGTACCGAGGGTATTTTTTTAATCCAAAATGATTTTCCACTCTAATGACCTTAATTAAGAATCAGTAGCTGTTTTATTATTAGACGTGACTATAAGTGAATATAATAAACGAGTGTCTTTCAATCAGTATTGCTCAAAACTAGCTTAGTAATTGTTGACCCCTCTCCCCTTCCTGCGCCCGCCCAGTTCTGGGAAGAGTTTCGTAGTCCCATGTAAGAATAGACAGCTCAGCGGGGAGAAGAGGTGGAGGCTCGCGAGCCCAGAGATCTNAGAGATCTACAATAAGGTTGTTGTATCAACTGTACATCCCACAGAGTCTCCACAACAAACTTAGCCGAGACATTTCACAAACCTTGATGTCATTATATTTGTATATGTGTCGCCTAACCATACATTATTATTATTAGCACCGCGTCTTACTACCCGTTCGGGTTATACGCACTTACGCTAATGTGTAATGGTAGGGTGAGTGTGAGATGAAATGGGGGACCTACAGTTTAACGTGGAATCCGAACCACGGTGGAGGCCCTGGCATTCCCTTCATTCACAAGTTGTGATTAATACACGTCTTGTCAGAGGTGAAGAAGGGTTTGGTACTAACCATACAAAAATAGCAGCTATAAGTATATGTACTAACTACGTTAATATGTTGGGGATGAGAAAGTGTTGGTCTATCCGCATCGACGTGGAGGGAGAGTGTAAAGCCATTTAGGAAAAAACATCATCAGTACACTCAACTGTGATTCGAACCCTAAACTCCCCATTATCGGCAGTCCAGTATATCGCGAGAGTGATGCAACCTTTTTGACATCGCGGTCCGTAGGGGTTTAAAAATATTTTAGTGGGCTGGTTTATATATATATATATATATAGAGAGAGAGAGAGAGAGAGAGAGAGAAAATATATTTCTCATATAGTATCAGTTTTTTTGTTTTGTTTTTCTATTTGTATGAACACAATATAATACACACAAAATATTTTTTTTCCCAATATATATATATATATATACATAGAAAATATATATTTCTCATATAGTAATCAGTTTTTTTTTTGTATGAACACAATCGTTTGTTTTCTAAATCGTTTGCGGGCCTGATAAAATCAGCTGGTGAGCCGTATGATGCCGACCGCTGCGTTGGACTATTCGGACACCGAAGCATGTAAGATGAAAATTAACTCCTGTTACGGTTACAAGTCATCTCTGGATATATATCTTGGATTAAATTAAATATAGTTGAGAAATTACACCTTGATACGAGATTGATTGCCGTGTCAAAGTGTCGTTTTTTATTCGTCATATTCTATTTAATTGGAATGTTATATTTTATGTTTGGTATTTGCAGCGCACTTTTAAAACAAAGGGTTATATTTAGGGTGACCATACGTACTGTTTTTTGCAGCATAGTACTACTATTTTTTGGGGTATTGTCCTGTTATCTTATAGAACAGGTGTTGATACATCCATAAATTTTCATTTTTGAAGTTAAAGAAAATAATAGTTTTAATATAACACCGTTAGCGCAAGGAACATCAACTTTTGAGTTTTAATATATTTATAAGTTGTATTTACAAGTTCTATTTGAACAAAAGCTATGTACAAGCACAACGATAATTAAAATTAAAATATCTGATTATATAGACTCACATTAAAAGATAAGAAAATGTGTACATTGATTTTTGTAATAAATCTGTTCTTAAAGGTTTTTTTCTTATCAGAATCTAACTATATATTAAGATTTGACTTTGGCCGCGTCATTGAAGGTGGTGCACCTTTAAATATTATTTCTGCAACTTTGGTTCAAATCGTATATTTGCCGCGCCGTAGCGTGAATGGTTCAACAATAATATCAGAGTCGTAGAAAATAAAAAAAAAATTCAATATATTTAAGCTACTTAATTGTAAATACGACACTAATTATTATAAAGATCTTTTGTAAATAAAGAAATCAAATTTTTTACTTTCTTGTAAATACAGTAAAAACCCGTTTGACTGAACCCCGGTAATCCGATATTTTGGATAATCTAAACACACTTTTCTCAAAAACTGTGAAGAAAATTAAGTCAAATGAAATATATTTGATTGGTTAACAGGCTCGAAGTTAAAATAGAAATGTAAGAAACGGTGATAGCTGATAATATATACTTAATATTTACATGTCAACACAATTTGTTTTCCTGTAGCTAAAATTAATATTACAGTATATATTACGTATTATACATCAGTTAAATAAATGACAATTTGATTAAACTCATTAAAATGTAATTAAAAAATCTTGAAAATACCATATCCCTGTATTTCTCAACTTAATCAGGATTTTCGTTAATCCGAACAATCTTCAGTTTAAACACGTTCACATTAACAAGGCTCTAGTGTACTACACTAATAGCGTATAAGCCGGACGGGTGGTAAGACGCGGTGCTAAATAAAAATATATAATAATACTACTCTAAAAGTAAATAGCCTTTGTAAATAAATAGATTATAATTTTAATTGCCTATAAATACGACAGTTATGATATATACCATATATATATACATACACAGATCTATATATATATATATCTTGTAAACAAAGTGATAGGCATTTTTACTTGATTGCAAAATCAACACTAATAATAAAGAGATAAATATTTGTAGCATAACACGTCTTGTTAGGTTCAAAAGATTACTATAATCTTTTAGTGTAAGGCAATATTAATATTGTGCCTAGCAAAGACGATTCTATATTTTTTAAATAAACTAGGGAAAAAAACACATTTGAAGTTGTTGCCATCCACGAAAAGAAAAACTCGACTCTTCCTTTCATCTTATAATAAAGATAATCTCTTAATATCGCTGAACATTTCTCAAAAGCTTTTATCAAGAATTTTTTCACACCTACGACCAAACACGTTTTGAAAGCGTCTACTTATAAGACACATTAAAAAAGTCGAGAGAAAACACACCTAGCCAAGTTGTCTGAATAACCGTTTTAGTGGTCATCTATCTTTCCGCGTTAAGAATCCGTGACTAAACGCATGTCACAACTCTTCCGATTGGCGAAGAGAAGAGGATTTTAGGAAAAAGTCCTAACATCTGAGTCAGAGGGTGTTCAACTTATTTAATATATGTATTACTTTGAAAAACCATTAGAAAGGTACAGGGGAATAAGTGCGAAAGTCACATTACTCAATTTTTCAAGGACAACTTTTAACTCTAAAACCCCAGAGTGAACCTAGCAAATACTTTATTTTAAAATAAAACTTGACAGGGACTTATTATAACCATGATTGTCCAACACATGGCAGCACTAATTAAATTTGAGTTAAAATTGGGCTTTCACCTTCCCTTCCCCTTTCCCCCTCTAAAACATATCATTTATATGTTTGCTCTTAATCAACAAAATGTTGTTCCAAAATAAGTATTATTGAAGACCATCTCTAGTATTTTGATATTTATTAAAAATACAACAATTTATTAGTGAAATCTCAATAAACTTGAGGGGGAAGGGGGCGAAACACTAATGATTTGTATATAACAAGAGATAAAAGGTCCCCTAGAAAGTTCAAAAGTTAAAAAAAAATAATTAAATATAATCAAAAACTAACCAGTATTGTGGTTAAGATGTCACTCTCGCAATAGAATGGATTGCCAATGACGGGGAGGTCAGGGTTCAATTCCTGGCTGCTATATTTTTTCCTTAAAATGTTTTCTCTCTCTCTCTTTACACAAACAAGGGGTACAATTGCTCTAGATCATACCTTACTCATCCCTCCATTTTTAGAGTGAAAACTAACCTCTGTGGTGGCGGCATGGTCTAAGGCATCACTGTCACAAATGACGACTTCAGATGATGAGCTCTGGGTTCAAGTCTTGATCGGATATAGTGACGGAGGTTGTTCCGAAATGGTTTTTCCTTCTTCTTATATATCTTCAAATTCAACCTTAAATACCCCTGATCTATTAACGTTATTAGTAAATATGCGTATAGCCCATACGGATAGTGGGATGCGGTGATAGAAAAACCATTATTCAAAGCTCGCTTGAACGATACAATTTGGTCTGCTTGGGAAGAGGAAATTAGGAATACATTAGAGCTATTTCCTAAACATCACTTGGAGATAAATAAACAATTTAAGTAAAAAAAAAAAATTATTTGGCGTAAAATAATTTACTAATGTGAAAACTATTTAAAATATTTAATTTTTTATGTACAAAGAAAGTATTGTAAAATAATATTTAAAATATGCGTTCAGCCATTTTTCATTCTGGTAAATAATGACAATAAAGTAGGTCTAAATCAGAGGCCGGCGAACCGGGGTAAATTACCCCAAAAATTAGATTCTTGGGGGTAATGAGGATTCTATAGAAATAAATAAAATTATATTAAAAGCGCGTTCCTTGTTATGACAGAAATTTTTCTCCTAGCAACACTGCATCTGACCAATGTAATAGACATGTTTAGGAGACGTCACGTCATGTTGAGCTCCAATGTTTAGCTGATATTTTTTGAGTATGTGAATGCATTGAACAAAGAATTGCAAGGAAAAAAAAAACTCAATATAATTTCAGCCATAGAAAAGATTTTAACGTTTGGATCAAAGCTTTTATATTGGAGATAAGACAGCAGAGCAAAACAAGATATCTTCCTTCTCCTACCATAAATATTAATAACATACTAAAATGTTTTCAAATGTTTGCCGCAAGGAAAAGTTTGTATTTTCTAAAAGGACCTTCCTAGCAAAATATGACTTTACTTTGGATACTTATCATGATTAATAGATAGTGGATAATGTTTTTTTATGTAAATACTTAGCTTCCATATTTAGCGCCTATAAATAACAACAGTTTGTTGAATCTAAACAAGTTTAAAGCGGGTTTCTTCGTCTTTACTCTATTACCTTCTGATAGATTGCCCTTTAGGAATCAACATAGAAACAGTGAGTGTCTCTCTCTCTCTAACACACACACATATGAAAAAATACAATTACACACAAAAATATATAAACAAACACAAATATATATATATATACAAGCATATAAACAAATATACAAATACACAAATAAGAAACAACACACCAAAAATACAAACACAAAGATATAAACATATGCACAAAATATAGACACAAACACACACACAATATATATATATATAACGACACACTGAAAGATATAAGCCCACAAAAAATCTATGAACAACCACGCGAAAATATATTAAAGAATTTATTACATTTGCGCATCATAATTGCGTACGCCCAAGAAATAGCTACTATTGCTACTATTGCTACTATTGCGTACCTGAGTTGGCCGTAAATGAAATTACACGATGTAAGCTCACACAACTTCCTATCCCAACCAGACCAATTATAACTGTTACAGAACCTAAGAGTTAAAGTTATGTGACGTCACAAATAGGGCCTAGAAAAGCTCAAATCATTGTTTAAAGTAATAACTATTATTACGATTATTATCATTATTATACAAACCTAATTTTACAAACCTTCCATAATTGATACATATAAGCCCTATATAATAATGTTTCTTACCCGACCTAACTTAACCTAACCTTTCATATGTTAATAAATTCAAATTTCAAACAATATTGATCACACAAAATATACAAAAATGACCCATCCCTGGGTCACCCACCTGCTCGACCCTTTGGGTGCAGTTGTCAGGACACCATTTAAAAAAATACATTTACTCAAGGCAATTCTGTCTGTACTGATAGCTATATTTTTTGACAGTAGCGTATTTTCAAAGAGCATTGATTAACTTTTTCTTATAACCACAGGTCACAAGCTGGAATGCAATACACTGGCTGGAGGGGAGGGAATGCTATTAAATAAGTAGGATAATAATAATAATATTTAGCACCGCGTCTTACTAACCGTTCGGGTTATACGCTTTAAGTACTAATTACCCTAATGAATATGGAATTGGGAAGATTGGATTAGAGGAAGTGAACCGGAATTTGCGTGGATAGAAAGTGGAAAACCATTGAGGGAAAACCACCCCCAGTTCACCCGACCGAGATTCGAACCTCGATCTCCCCGTCCTCAGCAGTCGAGCTCAACACGACGAGCGCGTTAGCCAACTACGCCACCGAGGCGGGTATAGGTAGGACATCTCTAAACACTCTCATCATGGGATAGAAAAGCAGGTTTTAAACTAGTGACTTATGGTGGCGACTAAAATACTGCGTCGAGGAATACTTGGTTGACGATCGATTTAGTCCTCAAATAGCTTACTATCAATGAATCCCAATGTCAAAAGATTTCAGATGAATACTGACAGTGTAGTTTCAAAATATTGGTGTTTCTAATAATGTACCTCCAATTTTCATATGAATGTAAATTGGAGCACCTTTTATAAAATATAAACATATTTTTGTGCTTTCAGCATTGATAACATTTTATGTATTACTGAATAGTTATTGAGTGATATCATCCAACAAAAATAGCAGCTAATGACCACGTGACCTGACAAATTAATACGTGGATGTAGGCTTGGTAAGTTATATAACGGTCAAACTATTTCTAACTGCCCTTCCTATGAAAATTGGACTCTACGTAATATGCATAAAAACAAACGATCTCTTCGTCATCGGTGGTCTAATCTATTGCGAGAGTGGCGCTTTAGATCATGCGGCCACCGAAGCGGCTCGTAGTTGACCATTTAATCGGTTGATAAATTAAATATAAAAACCGTGCAGGTTTTGAATTATTATTATTATTATTAGCACCGCGTCTTACTACCCGTTCGGGTTATACGCACTTACGCTAATGTGTAATGGTAGGGTGATTGTGAGATGAAATGGAGGACCTACAGTTTTACCGTGGAATCCGAACCACGGTGGAGGCCTGACATTCCCATCATTCACAAGATGTCTTGTCTGCAGGTTTTGAAATCAATAGGCTATACTTTGTTCTGATTGCATTAAACCCGATGATATGTATTTTCTTGAATTTTTTGCTGTCGATCATAAGTAGGCATATTTATAGCACTTTTATAATCCTACCTCTGACAAGACATCTTGTGAATGTGAGGAATGCCAGGTCTCCACCGTGGTTCGAATTCCACGTTAAACTGTAGGTCCTTCATTTCATCTCACAATCACCCTACCATTACACATTAGCGTAAATGCGTATAACCCAAGCGGGTAGTAAGACGCGGTGCTAATAATAATAATAATAATAATAATAATAATAATAATATAATCCTACAACCATCCTTGCTAGTTAATTCATTTACAAACAATAACATAAAATATACTTTAGTGGTGATCCATAAATTACATAACATAATTGAAAGGAATGAGGGGAAGGTTGGGTACATCATATTGTTAAATATCACAGATTCTATACTTAAATTCTAGTATTGAAAAAATAATATTACCGTCCATGTTTTCACCTTTAATAAACATAGGCCTACTTAAAAGATACATTCATATTTTTAGGAGCATATTATTAAAGGTTCTCTACGAAATAATGACATTAACTTTTTTTTTATCATCGTCTTTTACTACCCGTACGGGTATACGTTTATCTACCAATTACGCTAGTGTTCTTTTGGGGATTATGAAGGTTATAATTTGATAAAGTGTATCAGCATTTGCATATAGGGAGAGTTGAAAATAATTTTGGAAAAGAACCATCAGTACACCCGACCGAGATTCGAACCTCCATCTTCCCGCTATCGGCAGTATAGTCTACTACAAGAGTAGCGCCTGAGACCATGTGTCCACCGAGGTGGGTGACATTCGATCTTTATAGGAAAAGTTAGATAACACAAGTAGGAGGGGAAGTGTCATTAAAAAAAACTCCATGTAATAAGCCCGCAAGGAAGATATACCGACCTAGTGGTCGCCGTATGTTTGCGAAGATATATAAAAGATTAATTATATTAGTCCCTAACGCTCTATATGTTTATAGCACATAACGGTGACGTGGCGGTCTAGGGGTAAGGTGTCAAGACTTCTGTACTGGGGGTCCGGGGTTCAATCCGCAGTCTCGGCACATATTTATCTGATTGCCAAACCCTTCCTTCATCTCTGACAAGAAGTGTATTAATCACAACTTGTGAATGTGGGGAATGCCAGGCCTCCACCGTGGTTCGGATCCCACGTTAAACTGTAGGTCCTCCATTTCATCTCACAATCACGCTACCATAGTGAAAGTGCGTATAACCCGGACGGGTAGTAAGACGTGGTGCTAATAATAATAATAATAATAATAATAATAATAATAATAATATAGCACATAACAATCAAGATTACTTTGAGATAAATAATTGACCATAAAGATAAAACCATAATTAAACTATTAACATTCAAATTTTTATAATTGAAAAAAAGAACATATTGCTTTGGGCTCACCTCAATGCTATATGGCATCCTAGCTCAGTTTGTAGCTTGTCACTTTACTGAACTTGGGTTTGAGTCCCCACGTGAACGAAACATTTATCATAGGTGAAATTAGGACTTTCCCCTTTCACATTGACGAAATAACAAATGGGTGTAGTGTCGCTTCTAGAATATAGTTGATTCAAAAGTCATGTGCTGACTAAAGGTGAGAGTGTAGTTAACGCGAGAAAAAGTAAGGGTTTTGGCAGTTATCACAGCAAAACTTTTTTTTTTGTCAAATTAAATTAAATATTTCTGGATTAGAAACATAGTGTAATTTTATTCACATGTTGACCTCAAAACATTTCTTGAATATCTGTAAAGGATGTCCTGAAGTTTAATGACAACTTTTCATCTTAATTTTTTTTTAAAGTTTCCCATCTAATACCGCTATGCTCATGACAGATAATCAACAACTGTTGATATCACCATGTGAAGGAATTTTACTCTCTGTTTCTACTGAAGAGATATTTGATTTCTTTTGACAAAAAAAAAGTTTTGATATAAAAACTGCTAAAAAAAACACGGATCTTTTCTCGCGTTTCCTACACACCCACCTTAATCAGCTGGTTTAGAAAGTGAACGTTAACTGCCCAAAGTAAAGTGTCCTCCGTGCTTCAGTGCAAACACAATACACCTTTTTGTTCGTAGTTGGAAATTATTATTATTATTATTATTATTATTATTATTATTATTATTATTATTAGCACCGCGTCTTACTACCCGTTC
>CABFOV010002224.1:45496-73848 GCA_902141375.1 Timema poppense
AAAAAAAAAAAAAAAATTAAATATATATTAATATTGGAAATCGGTACTGCACTCTTTGTCACATTGGTGGTCTTTGATTGGAGAACTGGGTGTGTTCTAGAAACTAATAGTGCACTAAAATGCACTAATGGAATAATCTATCCTTTTTTTATGGTTAATTATTTATTATTCTTTGATTTTATTATAGTAAACATTTGGAGCCCTTTAAAAAAACATTCCTTGCGGTCAACGTTGAAAATATTTTACAATATTAGTATTGTTATTTTAAAGGTATTAATATATATATATATCAAAAGTGACGACTGCAGATCACATGAAACTGGCCCATTCCATTCTAATCTAGGTTGGTGTTGTCTTGTATTTAGTCTAGTGCCGCACTTGAGGCGTACTAAGTGTGAATATGAAATCGGCCCAGTCACGGGGATGTACCATAGAAGCTAATGACCCCCTGATTGTCAAGAGCCTGTAAACACTAATATAATTTAATCTTTCTTAGCACCGCGTTCGGATTACTTTCATAAGTACTGATGACTCCTATTTGTTAGGGATGAGTAAATTTGAATTCAGGGAAAGTTTACCCACATTTAGGAAAAATCACCCCCCAATACATCCGACCGGGGCTAAAACCCTGATCTCCCTGTCATTGGCAACCCAGTCTACTGTGAGAGTAGCGCCTTAGACAATGCGGTCACTGAAATGTGTCTTTACTTTAAATGAAATCAAATCTGTTAGTTTTGTCTTTTGTTAAACAAAAACCATTTGTAAATCTGACTGTGTGACTGCGGCCCCGTTGACGGCCATTTACTATGTCCCAATATTTGATGGTGTAGGTGGGGGAAACCTTTTAGCAACCATTAACATGCGTATCCCCCCTCATACTACGCAGTGACAAGGTTCAAAAAGGACTTCTTTTTCGCCATTGAACCTCAGCTTATGGAGAGGTATTCTTGAAAGCTTTCGGGAGAGCTCTTTGAAATAAGTCGTCGTGTCGTCGTACTGTACAGACTTTAAAAGCTGTAGATGGAAAGTTAATTATTTTCATTGCGGCTTAAGTCAAGTTAAAATAAGTGGTTGCGGTTTGAAGGGAATGTGTACGAGTTTATTTTTTAATAGCATTTTAATCTAGAATAATTTTGATAGGAAGGACTTTCTAGAAAATACAAACACTTTTTTTGTTGCTGTTAACACTGATAACGTTTTACCATATTATCTGTGTTTTCTTTAGCATCGCGTCCTATTACTCGTTTGGGTTATAGGCTTATGTACTAACTACGCTCATGGTTTTAGGGATTATTAAGGTTATATGTATATAAAGTGTACCCAAATTTGCGCCTAGAGAGAGAGAAAGTGGGAAACCTTTTTGGATAAAACCACCCTTATTACACCCGTCCGAGTTTCTAACCGCAATCTTCCGTTCATCGGCAGTTTATTCTACTGCAAAAGTAGCGCCTTAGACAATGCGGCCACCGAAGTGGGTTTGCGTTTTGTTATCGGTCTTGATACTATCCATCAAAAGTGGTAGCTGTAGAATTGACGTATTACTATATCATATAAGTTTTTAGTACCTATTGTTCTGCTCATCATTTACCAGGGAGCTTACCTCTCAAGTTGTGGGGTAATATCTGTCTTCATTTACTGACGAGTTAATTTTCTAAAATAAATATATTCATTAAAACCCTTATAACTAGTTATATTAGTGTTCTTTTAAAATAATTACTTAACTTTGGAAGAAGGTGTGTTAATTTGATTGAAAAACTGGAAGCACAAATAGTTTGAAAAAAATTACATTTCGGACTATCTATATCAAACATATTCTACATTTAATATGTCAGTAAGGCATCCTACACCTTAGCTCAGTTGGTAGCGTATCTGTTTACTGAGATAAGTGTCCCGCGTTCGATTCTCGGCTTGGCCGAAAAGTTTATCATTGGTGAAATGTGGGGTTAACCTTTCAGATTTATGAATTAACGGCCGGGGGACTGGATGTTGTGCCTGTCCTAGTCTTATGATCGATTATAAGGCATATGAAGCTACGACAGACCTAGCAAGCCGGTAGTGGAAAATATATGGCTTGAATAATAGACTGACCCAGGGCACAGGCTGGAAACAGTAATTGATGTAAAACATGTCAATAAGGTAAAATGTATATGCAGCTTGGGCATAAAAAGAGAGAATAAACTCGAATGATAAATACATAATTCATATCTGAATAAAAAAATAATATATAAACATATTACTAATTATAACCAATGAAAATTCTTCCCTTTTCCCAAATAACACATTTTTTATATATAAGGTTCAAACTATATTAAAATGGAGCAATTTTTTTTTCTTTAAAATCTGCCATTATTAAATTATTTTAATGTTACCCATCCACAATGAAAATTACTAATACAGATCAAATACAGAGTTATTGCCGTGGGTCCGGTGAACAAATAAGAATTACTTACATAACCGAAACATCTGATGAGCTTTTGCACAACATTTGTTTGAACCAGAAAACTGTGCTCCGTAGAGCCCTTAGGCTCTCAGGCTGTTTGAGGCAATATTAGGATATTCTTCATTTGTTTTTCAAACCGGCCCCGTGGTATAATTAACAGTGAATCTGTCTACGAACCTAGGGGCTTCGGGTTTGATTCCTGGCTGGTACCGTCGGTATTTATTCCTGAAAGGGGAACTACCCCAATGATCACCAGGGTTTGGTTAGTTAGGCTAAAGTTAGGTTTAAGTGTTTCCTCTGGTTCTACACCCTCACACTCACTATCACCCTCATCTCATCAGGACATGGAAAGGATGTACGATTAGTACATTCGGTCGTCCCCTGGGAAACGGTACAATAGTGGGCTTGCTGGCTAATATTTCCACTGCTGTGCTAAATGTGAAATATCTCAGTCACGCATTATTATTATTATTATTATTATTAGCACCGCGTCTTACTACCCATTCAGGTTATACGCACTTACGCTAATGTGTAATGGTAGGGTGATTGTGAGATGAAATGGAGGACTTACAGTTTAACGTGGAATCCGAACCACGGTGGAGGCCTGGCATTCCCCACATTCATTCGCTATTAATTTTAGTAATTACATTAGTTTTATTGTTATTTCTTGTAAATAATGATAATCCTTATTTTTTTAAGCAATGTGTTGTTTTGTATGTTTTCATTGCTATCTAGCCTCTTAGAGGTCTCGATTGTTGACTATCACTTTTAGATGGGGATTTAAGGGACATGATAAAAGATAATTGTTTTTAAAGTTTTTATAGCAAAACTTTTTTTTTTGCCAAAATAAATCAGACATTTCTTAAGAAGAAACAATGAATTTAATTTTCTACATAAGGTGATGTAAACCGTTGTTGAATATCTGTCATGGACATAGCGGCATTAAAGGAGAAACTTTCTAAATAAATTCCAAGACATTCTTGACAGATATTCAACAAGTGTTGATATCACCATGTGAAGAGAATTAAGCTATATATTCCTACTGGAGAAATATTTTATTTATTTTGTCAAAAAAAAGTTATTATATTCAAAATGCAAAAACACAGACCTTTTCTCGCGTTTCCTACACTCCCGCTTGGCATCTTAGCCGAAACGGTGGTCGCGTGGTTTGAGGTTAGATTCTTATTGCACAAAATTACTGCAAACGAGGATGTTTGTGGTGTACTGAGAAGGCAATGTTCACTTTGGTTTTTCCATCCTCATACCACGCTTATTCAGACAAATTCTAAACAAACCTCTCTATCCCTGGCCCTTGGATTAACTCATATGTAAAACGTTTTATATATTTATAGATAATATTTAAATGTAAATATATCCATGACTAGACCCTTCCCCCTCCCCCCGCATTATTATTTTCAACACACATATTGAAGAATCATCATAGACTCTACCATAAAATATGAGTGACTATCGACATTTTTATGAGGAATAAATTAAATTTTCAAAATAAAATATAGCCTTTGTTACTCGCTGATAATGTAGCTTTATATTGGTAAAAAAAATTTTAAAATCGGTCCAATAGTTTTTGAGTTTATTCATTACAAAAAAAAAAATCAACGCTTTCCTCTTTATAATATTAGCGTAGATACTAGCACTTATTGACATGTGATTGCGAGTACAGTCTAGAAAAATAATCGTTTCCACCGCACGCGCACGATATAACCTTGTACTTGTAAGATAATATAAAGAAACACAGATAACAAGTCATGAAGTCTTTTATCATTCATTGTTTGGTTATGTCCATGTAGCAAAAAAGCTTGTCAAATTAATAAAATGAATAAGAGTATCAACAACGAAATAGACTTCTATTTAATTTAGCGTCATGACACGCACTTTTGCTTTAGACATAACAAAAAAATTATCACAGCTTTTTACTATCGGTTAATAATGGGGATAGTGGGGTAGGGAAGAGGAAGGAATTGTTTTAGAGGTTAGCTAACCGCATTTGCTTGGAAGAAGAGTGGGCAAACCATAAAGGAAAACCACCCTCAGTAGACCTGACTGGGATTCGAACCCCGATTTCCCCGTCATCAGCAGCTGGCCAGTCTAATACGAGAGTAATACCTTAGTCCATTCAACCACTTGAGTGAATCCCTAGACATTTAAATACGTAATACACACCTCAGTGAGGTACCCAGACGAGGTGTTTGGATGTGTGGTAGTGGTGGTGGTGGTGAGGGGTTTCTAAGAATCCCCTTTCCAGAAAGTATTAATGATAATTTATTTTTTGTAACCTTTTTCAATCATTAAAAGTAGTAATTTTGCGTTACTATGATATCTATAACAGGAACAACCCCAAACTATATTTTAAAACACTAAACTACCTCAAAAGGGATGGCATATTAACAAAATCCCTTACCTTCTCCTGTTGGAGCTTCATCACAAGCCATCAACTACATCCCCTACCAGTCACCCACCCTTATACATACATTTATTGTTAGGGCCCTAATATGTCTACATTTATACTATTTATATGATAAATATTATTTACATTTAATATATATATATATATATATACAAACTCCATAACGTCATCGCGCAATCGAGCCACACCGACCGAGCGGCTGCCGTCTGTCAGTAAAAAAAAGTACCAATTTTTGCATATAGAGGATGTCATGTTATCAGCACACGAACCCTCTAGCTGTTAGTATCACTTTTATAGACCTAAACCGCTACATTTTCATTCAAATAACTCCTCATTTGTAACTTATTTAGAATATTACATGATTATTTTTTTTTAATGCTAACAATACAATCTTATACAAAATTCTTGAATTTGTGTAACATTTATGAATTATAAATAAAAAAACTCATTAGTAATCGTCATACACGAGGTAGTAAAAGCAGCATCACAACTGTTCGGAACCAAACCCCGTCATTCTGAGACAGAGCTTAGCCAGGTATGCCGGTTGGTTGAGAAATACAAGAGTTCTCTCTTTTTTTGAACATCCTACAAGCTCTTGTTTCGTTGATTTCAGAGAGTGTGAACATAATCGGGTCCGATGACGTCACGACATGTATCATCGTGGTTCTACGTCACACAGGTAAGTGTGTAACGACCTTTATTATTATTATTATTGTTGTTGTTGTAAAGCGTGACGTAAGGGTTGCTAAGCGTGCTGCAAAGGAGAGTACTGTGACGTGTTATTTACGTTCAGAAATCACGCATTATATCATAAGTTGTTAGATATTTTTAATATAGTTTGTAATGTCCCTGATTTGACCCTAAAGAATATTTGAAAGCATTGACAATATTCTCCTCTTAATTATATATTTTTAGTTTTATTTGAATTTTATATTTTATTACTTGGTGCTTAAAGCACTTCTTCTTCTAAATTATTCCTATATGATAGTTACCAGATTCGAACTAGGAAATTACTAGTTATTTCTTGTTTTTAAGTTCACGCCCTGAAGTTAGGAGGCATCAGCTACTGTGACTAACTTCAGTGTGTGACGTAAAGTTGAGTCAAAATTGCAATGTTAAAGTCTTTTAAAAATTAACTTCCTGCTCTCGAACAACCCAGAATAATGTAGATGTTCAATTTGATGCAGTTTCCGGTTCTTAAACATTCTAGTAAGTTCTATTGGACGGAGATATACCAAACAAGTGGTGCAATTTCAGAGAACACTGTGATCTCAGTCATCGTCTTGGATGGACGTGTGTTCGGCGCTTGTTTAGATTGTGCGCAACATGGTAATTTTTCTACCCCATTATCGATGTTATTATCACTAAATAAACTAATACCAACTTTATCTGACGTTATTTATTTCTATCACAAAAAGTGAAGTCCAATGTCGGGGAATAATAATAACTATTACGTAAGATAGCAATAGGCGCACAACGTGGACCCATAGCAACAGACTTCGAAACATAGTGGCGTAACAATTAGCGGCCCAACGTGGAACCAGCAAATTAGTAACATTACAATTGGCGTTCAAACGAGAGGCCCGTTACGGTGGTGTTATAAATGGTAGCACAACGAGGGGCGTTACAAGTTTTCAACAAAATGAAGCCGAAAATTATCAGCAGGTTTCTTACGAGTTGAAAAGTTTAAATTTCGAGTTTAAATAAAACAAAAACAAAATAAACACGACGGTTTACGCGAAAAATTGTTATTCTGAGATTAAAGCAAAAAGTTAGAAATATAGACTTTCTCTATCAAATAAAGTCGTGTTTCGATAGTGTGAAAACAGACAACTTTAAGATAATGTGGGATTGTTTAATAGGATTTTTAAATAAGTTATCACAGATTTTTCAAAAACTATTTACACCTAAAAATACACTTTTAACTGGTCAGAACTTTCTCCTAAGTTTTGGTAGAAGCAATATTTAAAAAAAAAAATCAAATTATTTACTAAACAATGCGGTATTTCTAAACGTCTCCAAAGCTTTTCAGAGCCTTCTTAGATACTTAATTTGATAGGTTGCAAAGAGAAAATGAAGAGAGGGGCTGTAAAGAGAAAACTATTCAGAAAAGATTTTCAAACCAGAGGGAAAGAGATCCCTTGGGGGAAAATCGTCTGCATTGCCTCCGTGTGGGATTTAAAACCAGACTTATCCATTAACAGTGGCCAAATATAATGTGAGTATAACATAATTAAACCACTTGGCCATTGGAAAGGCTCATGATCATTACATGTTCTAAAAACTCGCTATCAAAACTCAAGACGATCATTTATCAAAATAAAAAAAAACATATTGTTATACATTTGACATCATTTATGCTATAAAGGATGATGAGGACATGTAAAAGAAATTGTACTGGCATTCGCTTGGGATGAGAACGGAACCCGGTTATGTGGATAATATCAATTTGAGAGTGGCCTTTAATTTTTATCTATTCGGATGCGCTTAGAGCAATTCTACGTTCTTTGAAACTGTGTTAAGTCTGTTAGCGGCACGATTGGCCCAGCTAATAGTTTAATGAAGTTATTTTCAACCTGGGGGTCACGACTCATTTTGGGGTCGCAGCATAATTCGGACGGGGGTCTCAATTTTGTTGGGGTTATAGTTTTATATTTAATTTTTAAATTGATTATAACTACTATAGAAAGGTTCAAAATTAAAATACAAATGTAAGCGACTAAAATTATAAAAAGTGTCAAGTTACTGTCCAGGTTTGATCACTCAACTCTTAGAGCTTCTTGCTGACTTAGCTTAGTGAAGCCATCTCTTGTTTGATCGAGGGGCGCTGCTAGCATAACTTCCAAAATATCCACTGGGCTTGCTGATCTTTTTTTTAAGACCAAGGCTATTATTTACATTTTTATAATCATTATAAGCGATTTATAATAATTAAATCAAGTACGTTGGCTTAAGAACGTTCATCATAGCAGACCCAACTAATCTCCCGGCTTGCGCGAGGTATGGGAGTAAAAGGGCCAAAGAAAAGATTTACGATAAGCCAGAAATGTGTGCAGTACATTCGTATTTGAATGATTACTCGACATTTTCCGTGGTGACGATGGGGGACAAAGCGACAAAGTTTCTTGTTAATAACTACAGTATGTCCCTATTAAGACAGAATGAAGATTTGTGCACAGTACTTATCTGTGAAGACATTCTAAAATGGTCCAAAATGGCCTTTTCAACGAAGTTTTTTTTATCCAAATATGATTTAATATTTCAAAAATGTTCTGTATTAGCGACATCCATTAACTCTTTATCTGCGTTATTGTTTTATAAGAAATGATCCACGTGCAATAGTGTTGGTCTAAATTCAAGATTTCTAACCAACTGTATCACTGAGTTGATGGTCATGTCATTCATGCTCTTAATGTAACGCTCGTTAATTTTTCGGTGATAAGGTAAGGTTTCAAACAAATAAAGATGCATTTACTCTAAATTATACCTATCCCACAAGCGCAATTAAATGTGGACAGGCTGGATGGGTGGTAAGATTCAGTGAAAATAGTAATTTTAAAAACTAGTATATGAACGCTTGTAGGATACCAAAACGGTTCCCCACATTAAACGATCGCCAACATATTTTATTTTAAAATATTCTTCTCATTCCTTAGGTTAGATAGTTATACTGCCCTAAGCGCACAGGTGTTTGGAAAAATGCATACCCTACATAACGAAAGGAGACGTATAGAGTTTACATTTACGTTCCAAATAAAAATTAGTTTTTTGGTTGTTTATATGAAATTAGTGAAGGCCGTCATCGTAAGTGATTCGATTAATCGAGTATAAGTTTAAGGGACGTTAGTTTGTATTCCGGGTGGATCTGATGAAGATACAGGTTGTTCTGTTGTACAATTAGGAAACATCTAGGAGCTAAACCCGGGTGTGTAACTCTTCTCTACCTTGATTTTCTTACGAATGGATATTTGGAGCACCTTTTAAAAAATATAAACAAATATTTTGCTGTCAATATTGATAACATTTGACTATATTATAAATGCAATTTTATATTATTTATCCGAAAGTGAAACCTGCAGATAACATTACTTGATGTATGAATACGTGAAAATAGATCTAGTAATTTTTTAATAGCCTTCAGATATTTTCATTGGTAAGAAAGTTGGGGTATATATTAATTTAGTATATACTGGTATAATCTTTGTATCTAGGAAGAGCATGTTTAATATTCCGACAATTTCTATTTTAAAAATAAATGGTATGGAACTCCGCACGGACTTTCTCGCTCTATTGTTTAAAAATGGAGATATTTACCCAAAACTCGTAATTTATATGAAACGAAATAATATACTATAGCAAACCCAAGCATAAATTGCACTATACTTATGTAAAACATTTTTTTAGTCCCGGTTTTAAATTTATAATTTTATTTTTAAAGAATTAATGTCCTCATTTGTATGTTTGTACCAATAAAAAGATTAATATTCGGTCTACAAGGGTCAACACTTTGTATTAAAATTTCAACTTCCGGTTAAAATTCAAGCCATCACATTGCTATTAAATTCCTCATTTATACATTTTGAACAGTAAAAATGTAAATATTGACTATTGAGTCTAAAACGGAGATATATCATTGTTGTACAAACATTTATCCTAAGAAATTTAAGGAAAAACAACAAACCGTTTTGAGACATACTTATATTTAATTACTCTATGACATTGGAGAATTATTGCGTTAAGACTTAAGTAGTATCTCTTTACAACCAAAGCTCACAAAATTATATTAATATATTTGCCAATATCTCAGAAACTGTTAGATTTACAAAAATAGATTTCGTATAAAAGTTTTTTATTTTTAATAGTACTACAATTTTGCAATGAAAAGTTATTTAGTATCTCAAATAATTGCGGAGAAACGGAAGTTTCGGCTTCTGTAAAGTACCCTAAAAGTGATTTTAATGGGAAACAGTCAGTTTATTTATAATATTAATCAACACATAGCTACGAATTTTAATCGAAATCGTTAGAGCTGATTTTAAGAAAATCGTTAGAGCCGATTTTGAGAAAATAGATTTTTACTCTTTTCACCCTTAAGTAAACTACCCTTAATTTTAGGGTTAGATATACAATTCCAAAAACCCCTTGGGGAAACCCTAAGAAACCCTAGATACCAAGTTATAGCCCGATTGGTAAAATAGTTTAGGCTCTAGTTCGAGTTACAGACATACAGACGGAAATTCAAAAACAACTTTTTCGGACTCTGGGATCCATGAAACGTCGAAATTTATCAAAATATCGAGTTCGATTATTTTTGACGATCACAATACTTTCTCTACCTGTAAGATAGCAATAAAGTAAAAAGTAATGGTGGTGTTTGAAGTACACATATTTTGGTGCTTAAATGTGCGAAAAGGGATCCAATAATTTTTGAACCGTCGACCACGTTTATTCCGTTGACGATCCAACTTTCATTATTATTTTCGAGTCATTCAACGTGCACTCTCTAAACTGACTAACTGATTATATAAGCACATGACTTATTAACTAACTTATACCTATAACAGACACAACATAGCCAGGCCATTAATTCATCACTGTGAAAGGGGTAGCCCAAATTTGACCAATAATACATTTTCCGAATGGGCAGGAATCGAAGCCGGGACCGTCAGGTCTTTAGACGAACTCGTTACCGATTGAGCTAAGGTGTCAGACAGGTCCATCTATTGAATCAATCAAGGTGAACATAACCATCTAGAAACACAAGAAAATATGACAAGGTAATAATATGGTGGGGAGGACATTCATAGGCCAGTACTTGTAATCGTCAGCTGTCATTTATGATGAATGATAACAGTTACGATGAAGTATTACTAATTTTGTTTCACCGCGTCTTACTACCCTTCCGGGCTGTACGCAGCCGATGGGGTTAGCGGTGAGGAAGGTAGAATTTAAGGAGACGTGGGTCTACCTTCATTAGCGTCACTCTCACAATATACTAGACTGTTGATGACGTGGAGATTGGAGTTCGAATCCCGGTCGGAGATACTGATTTTTTTTTTTCCTAAACGGGGTTTAATTCCTCATTCACTCAAATGCGGGTACCCTTAATCTAAATTCAGCCTTCTTATCCCTAACACATTGGCGATAGTACATATTTGTAGTCTATTACCCGAATGGGTTGTAAAATGTGGTGCTAAAATAAAAGACATGCACCCGCATTTCTGTAGCGAGAGAAAGTAAAGTACCATTTAGGGGAGAAAAAAACACGCGTCCGGTTTGAATTTTAACCCTAACCTCCCCACAAGTGGTAAACCATATTAGATGAGCTTGACATTTAAACCGCGTGCCCACCGATGCGGGTAATAGATCTATCAAGGTTTACCTTAAAAAATGTATGTTTTTTACAACTGTTCTTTCCACTTCTCTGTTGTTATTGTAAGTGACCGAACGAGCCAACGAGAGGACGGGGTCATTGATCTCCCGCCCTCCCCCCTCCCTACTCCCATGAAGAAGACCCAATTGGGTGGGTACATGGTTCCCGGCGCGGAATATTACAATATATTATATCCCATACTGCGTGCGGTGATATACAGGGCGTTCGGAAACTCATAGCCCAAACTGCGCGCATAGTTTGTTTGAACTAAAAAAAAGGGTGAACTGGTGGTCTAGAGGTAAGTTATCAGACTTCTGTGCTGGAGGTCCGGGATTCAATCCTCGGTCTCTGCACATATTTATCTGATTGCCAAACCTTTCCTTCACCCCTGACAAGATGTGTGTTAATCACAACTTGTGAATGTGGGGAATGCCAGGCCTCCACCGTGGTTCGGATTCCACGTTAAACTGATAGGTCCTCCATTTCATCTCACAATCGCCCTACCACTACACATCGGCGTAAGTGCGTTTAATCCTAACGGTTAGTAAGGCGTGGTGCTAATAATAATTAGAAGTAATACGATATCTCTATACAATTACATCCGGAAAACTATGCTAATATAATTAAATTGTGTTCAAAGTGTATTCGTACAGCCCCGGGAGAGCAAATCTGTTCAAGCGTGCGTGCACAACAGGTTGCATATGAGTTAGGCGCGTGGCACTACACACCCAAGACATCTTGGAGCACGGCAGCAGAACATACCACAATTAATAGTCAACAACACACCAGTCCATATAAAAATGCGAATAAGTTTTGAGAGTCATCATTAACGGTTCTACATCACAGAAAGGGCTTGCCATTATTATATGTAAATGCGCCTAACTAATATGCAACCTGTTATACACGCATGCTTGAACAGATTTGCTCTCCCGGCGCTGTACGCCAAAACCTTGGACACAATTTAATGGTATTATCATAGTATTCTGGATGTAAGTGTACAGTTTTTTTAAATTATTTTTGGCTCAAACAAACTAGCTATGTGCAGTTTGGGCTATGAGTTTCCGAACATCCTATATATTCAGTATACTCCCACTCAATTGCCATCACGTGTTTATGAGCTGGCTATCTTCTACTTTGCGTTTAGTAACGTATACTAACTATAATGGATCAAATAGTAAAGCTTAAAGAATATGATATTTAGATGCGGCTATAATAGTAGCTATCAAATTTAATAACGTATCTATTTAATCCGCCATAATATGTGCATTCGTGCAGTTGTCATTGTACTATTGGCAGCATTAAGACCTCTAGAGTTGAAGGTGGCCGCGTTATCTGATAGCTCGTGATCTTAATTGATCACACAATCATGTACAGTAGCCCTATGACTTCTTTGGTGCCGACTGACAGCTCACAGCTAACTTCTAACAGCTTTAAAAAGTTACCAGACCAAACTACGTATCCCTACGCTGAACCAGATGATCTGCAAAAATATGTGTTTAGCAACTGTCACTTCTGAAGGTCAAAATTTAGGTATATACCTGAATGTTGACTGTCAGAAGTCAGCTGTGATCTGTCAGTCAGCACCAAAGAAGCCATGGGGCTACTGTAGCTGACGGTTTACGCACGTCTATCACAGACTTTGTCTTAAAATATGAGTAGTGAATAACCTTGGGCCAGCTCAGTGGTCAGAGCATTAACGTACTAATCCAAGGGGCCCCGGGTTCGATTCCAGTGTCTAGGTGTTATTTTTCAATTTAAGAGAATGGAATAGTTCTTAGCTAGAGACCACTGGCGTGTTAGGGAAGGTTTCAGGGAGGTGGAGATTATACTTGACCCCCTAACCTCCCCCCACCCTCACTACTCCCGTCTTACACTTCTTCTTTCTTTAGCACCGCGTCTTACTACGCGTTTGGGCTATACGCTTATGTACCAATCACGCTAGTGATTTTAGGGACGAGGAAGGCTATATTAATATGAAGTGTACTCGCATTTACGTGGAGGAAAAGTGGGGAAAACCACCCCCAGTACGCCCGACCGAGATTCGATCCTTGATCTCTTCGTCAACGGCAGTCTAGCCTAGGGCAAGAATAGCACGTTAGACCACGTGGCCACCGACGTGGTTCTCACACCCCTTGCTTTAATTACAAACTGTCAAGGTAAAAAAAAGAAAAATGCCATTGACTGTCTCACAGCACACGGAGTAGAGAAGTCGTGGCTCAAATCTTGGCTGGGCGTATTAAGGGTGTTGTCCTTTTCATTAAATTATTGTCTATTAACCCCTGTTACTTAAATTCGGGTACATTTTCACCAAAATTATACCTTCGTACCTCCCCCAGTAGTGTAAATATGTATATAGTCCGGAGGGGAGTGGTGTACAACATGTCACAACCTGATTGCTGTTATCCGCACGTCTTTGCATCGCTGGTCATCGGAGGTTCAATTTTCTTAGGAAGAAACGTCTGAACGGCTTACTTTTTACCGACAAAATGCCACTTAATTGTTGTTTTTTAGCGTATGGTGTTACTGACAGGGAAGGACATGACATCCTGTTCGCTCGCCTGTATGTGGATTATTCGCCGCTCTGGTGGCACAAATCGTTGCCCAGGGTACACCAATGGGGGTTGTCTTCACGTACCCACAATATGAGATGATGTGATGACTGATGATATTGAAAATGGGGGTGTGGGAATGTTAAACTTAGCTTAAGCCTTATTTACCAATCCCTGGTGACCACTGGGATAATTACTCTTAAGAAAGAAAAAAAACCAAAGTACCAGTCGGGAACCGAGCTCGGGACCCCTAGTTTCGTAGCCAGGTGCATTGATTACTACACCTTCCACCTATTACCACGTCTTACTACCTATTCAGGTTATACTCATGTCTACTAATTTCGTTAATGAGTTAAGGATGAAGAAGGTTGAATTTTTAGGAAGTGTGCCAACGTTTGTGTGAGGGAAGAGTGTACAATAATTTAGGAAAAACCACCCTCAGTACACCCGACTGGGATTCGAACCCCAATGGTCCTTTCATTGTCAAACAAGACTATTATGAGAGTGACGTCTTTAAAAAATTAAACTCAACGTTTCTACTGGACCAATATTTGATTTATTTTGGTCAAAAAATGTTTGTTTTTTTGCATAAAAACTGAATATACATGAGCCTTAACATTCTAGTTCAACCTATCGTGGTCGTATCCTCAGTTAGATCCCTCATATACTAGCCCGCACTGGTAGAAACACGCTGTTCACATAAATAAAATAAAATAAAATCGCGATTAGTAGTCTCGTCTAGTCGTAACCCGCCCGAGTCACCACCTGACAAGCCGCCACTGAGCTCCAGACATTTCTCGAACTGACTCACGTGCCTGCGTTCTTAATTTACTTCATTTACATTAAAAATAATAATAGTTATTATTATTATTATTATTATTGTTAGACTATTAGTACCACTTCTTACTGACAATTCTATTTGTCCGCTTGTGTGCTGACTACACTAATGTTTTATGGATGATGAAGGTTGGACTTAGAGGAAGTATACTTGAATTTTCATGGAGCGAGAGTGTAAACCTATTTAGAAAAAAGACCACCCTTAGTACACTCGAGGTGACCTGGCGGTCTAGGGGTAAGGTGTCAGACTTCTATGCTGGCGGCCGGGGTTCAATCCTCGGTCCCGGCAAAGATTTATCTGATTACAAAACCCTTCCTTCACCTCTGACAAGACATCTTGTGAATGTGAGGAATGCCCGGCCTCCACCGTGGTTCGGATTCCACGTTAAACTGTAGGTCCTCCATTTCATCTCACAATCACCCTTCCATTACACATTAGCGTAAGTGCGTATAACTCGAACGGGTAGTAAGACGTGGTGCTAATAAAAATAATAATAGTACACTCGACTGGGATTCGAGTCTTATCACGAAAGGGACACCTTATAACTATGGTATTAAACTTTTTTGTTTCCATACCTCAAGATATAATATTATCTTTAACTTTGTGTGCCCTCCCCCGATCACACCCCATAGTTTCCTGTGTCAGAGGTCGGTGCTTACAGAGGTGTTGGTGTGTCCCTGTGGACTGGTAGCTCCCGTTTGGCTACTTATGTTTTAAGTAGTACACAGGGCTGGGCTGATGTCCCCGTCGTGGCAAAGCGGTGGTCTAGATTGGGTTAGACTCTGTGTGGTAGTGGTCTAATCGCTCACGAGTAATAGCGTGATGTTCTGGATCTTCGGGTCCGATCCCCGCCGGGTCGTTCGGTGCTAAACTGGACTGTTATCAGTGCATGTGCTAGATCGTGGACGCCTCTACCGGTACGCAATAGTAGTGGAGGGTTTACCTCTCCGCGCGCGATGGGCGTAATCCCATTCCGTCAGAAGTTCGAGCTGGTGAGCGGGAAAAAGCTCCGGTTACCACCCTAGATAGGTCGGAGGCACGGGTACCAGGTGTCGGACCCACCGGCGGGTGACTGGTAGGAAAGGAGGGGAGTTGCTTATCGCCTCCCTGGGTGTCTGACTTGATCCTGATCACCTCTCTCCTCTCGAGGGAGAGAGGTGAGTGAGTTTTCGGTACTCACCGAGAAAATGCCCTGGGACTTGTTCACGGGGGTGCATGGTACCGCCGCTGAGGCATCACCATAAATTACACAATGCTAATGCTAAAAAAAAATTATAAGTGGTTGTTGCATGATGCAAGTTATATGGTATTCTCTAATGTACCCAACATTATAATCTAAAATCAAACCAATACTCCCAGATTGCACGTTTTTAACGTTTGGGTCTCTCATGGTCTAGCCTTAAGTTTGGTCCATGCTATTATAGCTACTTCAGTTTTACTAGTAGTTCTGTGAACAGTAGACCTCGCTCCCTCCGTGTTATTATCATTACTACAGTCTTACTAGTAGTTCTGTGAACAGTAGGACATGAGCTTTCAAACAAAAAATCCTTTGACTGACCGCCCTGTTGAAACGTGTGACCAGATTAAAAATGTGTTCAATTACATTGTTCGGAATAGGATCAACGAACGTCCCTACCACATCTTATTAAAATTCATACACTCATTTGACAGATATTAGGGAACAAACAGACATATGAATATTTGAGTGGCCACCATATTGAAACACATAACTAAATGGAAAAACCATACAGATATGTTTTTTGACCTATGTTCAAAGAACGTCCCTGTCAAATCTAGTTAAAATGGGTCCACTTATTCGACAGTCATTGCCTAACAAACATTTAGACAGACAGATGAAATGTCAAGTGTTCAGGTTAATACTGTAGCCCCATGGCTTCTTTGGTGCTGACTGACAGCTCACAGCTGTCACTTCTGACAGTCAACATTTAGGTATATACCTAAATTTTGAGTGTCAGAAGTGACAGCTGTTAAGCGCATGTTTCTGCAGATCATATGGTTCGGTGTAGGGATACATAATTTGGTCTGGTAACTTTTCAAAGCTGTCAGCTGTAAGCTGTGAGCTGTCAGTCAGCACCAAAGAAGCCATGGGGCTACTGTACATAACCTCACTTCACTATTTCAGTCATTTAAGTTGACCGGTAGTTAAATGGGCTATTAACTATTACGAATAAATCCATTGGTGTATCGTAACTAGGTCTCAACTTAAATAATATATATTATGGTTCACATAATCATGGTTAAATATGGTGCTTCTTTGTGTTTGGCCGTGGTTGGATATCACCTTGAACTGTAGGAACGACTACGAAGCAACATTTCGAGGAATGTGGAAATAGATACAACTTTGGAAAGAACGCTTTATATTCAAACCTTAGTTTAACTTATTATCTTGATAGAACAAATATTTTTACTATGCTATCTGTTTGGAATTTAAACACGATTAACTTGTTTACTGCAAAATATAATACAAAAAATAATGTGGAATTTAAGAAAACACAGGATAAAATACTTTCATCACTTTTTTTTTCAAGTATATTTTTTTATTTTCTCCTATTGTGTGTGTGGTCCATTATGTATATTATGTTTTCTTTATTAAGAAATGCAGTCGTTATCAACTCTTCACCAGCTGTGACGTTTTACACATGTCAATAAATCATACGTTATTTGAGCATTTTTTTTAGTTCAAAATTTATTTATTTTACGCCAAAATGGAGGTGCAAGGTATTAACATGTATTTATAGCATTATTAACTTTACACTTAAAGTTTTACATTTAAAAGATAATTAAATGCTGAAATTAGTTAATTTCTATCAACGTTTCATGTGAAATTTCTCATTTCTGATATTAAATTAATTGGTACGAAACTTATATCTAATTTTTCTCAAACAAATTAAATCATTTTTCATCAGTGACAACAGAAAATGTTAGTAGGAATAGCTTATAGAATTTATTTATCCAGCAAATTTAATAAAAATAAATGAGTAGATATATAATAGTATAATTCAAAAAGTGAATGATACTAGTAAAAACAAATTCGTATACAATGGGTAAAATATAATTATATATATCATTAAAGTCAATTAGGTATTTATGTACACTTTATTTTGTTATATTCTTACACTACTTTTTTAGCGCCGTATATTACTACCCGTCCGGTGTATACGCTCGTATATAACTATTTAACATAAAATTATAGTAAATTTTAATGTTATGGCTATTTTTTACCTATTATGTATCACTTTCCACTTTCTTTTCACTCATATCATATTTATTTCCATTTAATTTTCTAGTTTGATTTCATTCTCTCAGCTATTCTTATTATTAAAATATTAAAATTAGTGATGGGCTGATACCTACTTTTCTCGATTCCGATACCTTGCTCGATAGTATCAATTCATCTCTTCAATACTAGATACCCTCTTCAAAATGAATTTAAATAAATCTTCATTTTGTAAGCATAGAAACTAGGCCATAAGAAAAATATTTAATCTTCGAAATCCTATACTTTTTACAACACTAAATGGAAGGTTATCCAAAAATACCATTTTTATTATAATTCTAGTGATGTATTTGGCTCGCGGATCATCATTTTCGAACTTTAATTTTTTATTTAAAAAAATCTACTCAAAGTTGGCTGTTTCATGCATGGAAAACTTGGTCTTTGGGTTGAGCTTCTCAATAAATTAGGCCGAACAGCGTTCTGGGAATTCACTTCAAAGGCAGATCTAGGCCCAGGTTCATCGATTGCGTCACTTTCATTATTTCCTAGCTTCTCTAGGTTAGATACACTCCTGCTTTATGAACTTTTAAATGTTTAGACATGTTGGAAGTGGTATGCGTCTTCCTACCCCGCGAAATTTTTCGTTAACAAAAATTTACAAACAACATAGTCCACATCACATATATATCAAAATACTGCCACACTTCACTTTTTAAACGTTTCATTTTAAGAAGATTATAAGAAAAAAGGAAAACAAGAGGAAAATTTTATCAGTTTATTACTATGAATTTCATTTTGAAAACGATCTCAAGTACGAAGCGAAGCGAATGGAATACTAAAACTGAAATAACCTTGAAAGTTATAAATTATATGATTTACGGAAATATTTGCGAATGGACTAAAAAAAAACTTTGAAAACTGTTAACTCGAAGTTTTTTTTAAACTAAAAAGCTTTTATGTTTTAACTTTAATCATTTTTTTTCTTTCTAATCGTTTTACAATATCTATTAAATTAATTTAAAATATTTCTTAAGTGAAAAGATATTTAGAATAAAATCTATACTGGCGACACTGGTTATGAAGATTAATTGAAGGTGATGATGCTTACAATAATTAAAGTCGTTAATAAAAAAGTGATATTTTATGTGGATTATTTTTAAATCATTCGAATAATAATAGTCTAGCGATGAAATTCGATGCAACTGCGAGCTGGCTAGTTCATTTGCTCACCACTCCCTTGCAAAAGCGCTGAGGAAAATCCACCTTAGGAAGTGATTATTTACTCGACTATTTCATTATAAAATAAGTGTTCCCCTTAGGTTCATTTTCGAAATACTGTTCACTTTAATAAATGAAAATCGACCTTGTGTCGACCGTGAACGTGTTTATAAGCTGGAAAGGAATGACTTGTTTATATTGAGTTTTAGAGCTGAGAGAACAGAATAATGGGACAAAGCAAAACTACGAGTAACTATTGTCTAGCCACTGACGTTCAAAATCAACCGTTTGACGAGTCAACCGTGTTGAATACTGAAGAGTGGTATCGATATTTTTAGCGTATAGTATCGATTATTGCGATACTAGTCGATACCATGGATATCGAGTATCTGAATCGGCACAGCCCTATTGTTCTTCGAAAAATGAAATATTAAGAAAGTTAAAGATTATTTTAGAGGGGGGTAAGGGGGGTTCAAGCTCCCTACCTCCCAAAGTTCAAGTTGATGAAACACTCTATAGTGAACTCATAATCGTCCGTGACTTGACTTCTTTTGCAATTGAAGAAAACCCTGGTGCAATAACGCGACATCAACACTTTCGTATTTATTTTCAGGAGATACAAAAAAAACTGTTTGTAAAAATAGCTAGTGTGAATAGACTTTTAGAAGGGGAAAAAAATCTGTATGCAACCTACTAATAACATATTTTTCATGTCCTTTGACATTAGTTATTTTTATAAACAGTTGTATTGTATCTTCTGAAAATGGAGCTGTCTCGTTATTGCACTGATGTCATTAATCTCAATGAAGTTTTCAACTAAGATCTACCATCATACCAGATAAATTTTGCCATATTTAGATTAATATTAGTAATTTTCTTAAATAGAAAAGTATTGTGATCGTAACCTGCCTCGGTGGCTTAGTCAGCTAACGCGTTAGTTTCGTGTTAAGCTAGACTGCCGGGTATAGGGAGACGAGGTTCGAATCTTGCTAGGGTGAACTGGGAGGGTTTTCCACTCTATTTCCACGCAAATGTGGGTTCACTTCCTCTGTATTCAACCTTCCCAATTCCTAACCCATTAGTGTAATTAGTAGAGCTAGGATTTTTATGCCTTAAAAATTGCTAGAATTGCTTTACAAAATGCATTTACGACAAAAACGACAAAAAAACTAAAAATAGAGTCTTTAAAAACAAAAGAAAACCCTCTAAAACGAAAAATTACCATTAAAATTTATTTTTATTTATTTATTTATTTCCCTGCAAAATTATTAAAAAATAATAGGTGCATGAAACAAAACAAAATTATATAAAAAATATATTTTAGTGGCGTGACTGTTTCTGTATTAGCAGAAATTTTATTTTACTATCCAAAGAAAACCACTTAATTTTTGTACATGTTCTATGACAAACAAAATGTATTGCCCAAGAACTGGTTCTATACGAAATAAAACAACTCTTAAAATATGATTTAATATTTAACAGTTTCTGTGCCAAACTGAAAGTTAATTTGGAGTAGTTCACTGAATACTGATATTTGAAAATTTTAAATGAAGGTGTATCTAGAATTTTATCGTACAATCGCTCTTATTTTATATTTTGTATTAAAGGCTATCGTCCATTAATAGGGTGATGAAAGGATACACTGTACTCACCCAAATTTGAAAATAGAATTACTGCTTATAGCTAAAGATGAATTATTTGATCTACAAGCTGCATAATTGTGTACACTTGGTTTAAAAGTATATTGTGAACTATATAAATACATTTATTTAATAATGAGAACATTCCTATAATTACCATGAAAACAGCTTCCAAATAGCTTATAGACATAATCACTGAACAAAAATTTTATCGGGAGGGGGGGGGGGNGGGGGGGGGGGGGGGGGGAGTGGAACTTATTCTTAAGAAAATTGACTAACACTCATTAAATATTTATCAACCGTTTCAAAATTGTAACTTTCTAAATAAAAGATCCTCCTTCACTTTTAACTGAATATAATAATTATTTAATTATTTAAATACATTCTTTTCTTTTACGTTACAACAGGCAATAAAATATGTATTCGTGTAAAACTTACTGAACCTATTTAAAAACTTTCAGAAGCCAGTAAAATAGTTGGCTTTTGGGAAGTTTATTGTTCCTGGTTTTCAAAGCAACAAGATATAATGAAAACAATATTAGGGTTCTCCCCCCCCCCCCCCCCCCCCCCCCCCCCCCCCCCCCCAACNTTGTTCCTGGTTTTCAAAGCAACAAGATATAATGAAAACAATATTAGGGTTCTCCCCCCCCTCCCCCCCTACCATTTCTATTTTTTTTTAAATTCTTGGAGCAATGAGTTATGTACAAATCGGCTGCCTTTTTTTTTAAGTTATGCTGGCTATTTTAATATATGCCCACACATCAAGACACGCCTTGGCCAATTTTTTTTTATGTCACCTCTGAACTGGCATTATCTTGAATGAATGAGGTGGAGTAAACTTTTTTTTAAATAACAAAAAAAACACGAATGACTTCTAGTGAATACTTGTGGCTGTTCGTTCCGTAAATTATGACCCTGCTCAAAGCATCTCCTTCTCTGGTCGGTTTATTTTGATTGTTGCTTAGTCGTAAGTTTGGTCTCCAGTAGCTATTTCTATTATCGTCATTTAAAGACATTTATTAGGTATGTTAATTTTCTTTTTGTGTGTACGATGTTATCAAACTTGTTTGAGTAGTAAAAAAAATAACCTTTGTCTTCCAAGTTTAAAAAATATATTTTTAAATCAATTCTTCGTAAGCATATCTTGAGACGATATATACTACCCGCTGCAGTCTTATTGTATTTTATTTGGCTTTAAATAATTTTCTAAGTGGTGTTAGAGGATTTAAAAAATATTTTTATTTTTACCGGGTATATTTATGTTTACATTTTAAACAGTGGTTTTCACCACCCGGTCTTAAATTTGAGCCAGATATAGAACACTGACACTCTATAATAAATAAATATTGTGTCCAAGCTAAAGAAACTCTATCTACAAAAACTTACAAATTTTATCCGACGTCATGGGTAAAACTAGATACTTTTTTTTATACAAAAATACAAGTATCAGGGTAGCCACGCACCTTGCAAAAACCGCGAAAACACAAGGAATGTTTTGTGTTAAAAAACAGGATATTTTGCAACATAAAAAACTACTTGTCAAGACAAAAGGTGCAAACTTTTTTTAAAACTTTTTACCCAGGTAGTAAGACACGGTTCTAAATAACAAATAAATATAACTCAGTTGACAGACACGCTAGCTACTAAGCTAAAGTATTGGACTATGAACAATCGCGCAGGGCAAATTTATTTTACTTTTTTTATTTCAAGAGGAATTTAAATCGATGCCAAATTTTATGAATATGTATATCTAACTGTTCTCTTTCAGAAAATACAACCTTTATGTAGGCTACAACAAAAATTTCCGTACTCATTTTATATACACGCATCGCATATCGGCGCTTGGGCGAAAGTAGGTGAAAATAGAGCACAATCCTCTTGAACTACGCTAGCGCGTAGTGCTAGGACCTATGGGTGTACACTGTGTATTAATAAAATATTTATAAATAATCTAGGACATTAATCTGCCAGATTTAAGTAGTTGACCTTTGCATAGAATAAAAAGAAAACTTAAGAACTAAGCACGTTTGCCCGAACTTATAACCCCCCCCACCGCTATTTTAAGTCTTAAAACTGTTAATGTTGATCTTTTTCACACATTCATCTACGATATTTATCCACATCTTACATGGCCTACCCCTTCCTTTCGATCTATACACTCTACCTTCATATATTTGCTTGGTCCCTCGAACCACTCTCATCCTCTCAACATGATCAAACCAACGTAACACGCTTCTTTCGCATTAACCTATTGATTCTCTTCCAAACCGCACTCCTTCAGCACCAATTCATTACTGACTCTGTCCATACGAGTTTTTTTCAAACATTTCTTATATATCTCAAATAATCTTGTTTTAAACACCAACAAACTCGTACACACACCAATCAATGTATAAAAAATGTATTTTAACTTCTTCACTACTTCAATGCAAGTTGTCTGGGAAAATAGGAATTTCTTTTGGGAAACCTGGAAAACGTAGAAAATGTTATTATAAGAAAAATAGTGCAACCCCGAATAAAACACACACAGGGCCATAAAAATAGGGGTTGAGGCAAAAAGGCATCCACCACCCACCCCGAGAGCCTGGGTGTTTGGAGGTGGGGCGAGGCGAATGCAATTATTTATTATTAAGTTACACAAGTTAACTTGTTTATTTTATGTGACTAAATTCAAGATGGTTTCCATTTCGCATCATCAACTTTATATATATTAACATCCCTCACCGTTTAGGACGATGATTAAGGCGTCAGTCTGGTCTGCCCTGGTTTCAGCTGACTGGTAGGTCGTGATTCGAGTTCGATTGTAAGAACAGATTTTTTTTTGCTTAAATGATCGACCACTCTTTTACGAAAATGCGTGTTTATTTTCTCATCCCTAACCCATCAGCTTAATTAAAATATGTATATACCGAGTGTGTAAAAAGGATGTGGCGAAAAAAAAGACGAGGCGTTATTCTTCCGACGCTGACTGACAAAGATAACTTGGTTCATATCTCGGTGAGGGTCGAGAATATAGTATTAGCGTGGGGGTACGAATGATTCTAGGTCCTTTGTAAATGGTGTTCCACGTGCTCAATACCCCTACCTGTGTGAAAACCGCTTGTAAAATATACTATCAATTATAACACTTATTATATATTTTAATACCCGCCTCGGTGGCGTAGTTAGCTAACGCACTAGTCGTGTTGAGCTCGACTGCTGAGGACGGGGAGATCGACGTTTGAATCTCTGTTGGGTGAACTGGGGGTGGTTTTTCCTAAATGGTTTTCCACTCTCCCTACACGCAAATTCGGGTTCACTTCCTCTAATTCAACCTCCCCAATGTCTAATCCATTAGCGTAACTAGTACTTAAAGCGTATAACCCCAACGGGTAGTAAGACGCGGTGCTAAATAATAATATATATTTTAATCAATTTGAATATGACCCACTTCAGTGGCTGCACGGTCTAACGCGCTACACTCTTATTAGACTGGACTGCCGATGATGGAGAGATCGAGGTGCTAATCTCAGTCACGTGTACTGAGGGTGGTTTTCCAAAATAGTGTTACACTCTCCCTCCACGCAAATGTGAGTACACTTATATATAACCCTCCTCGTCCCTAAATACAATTAGAGTAATTACAACAGAAAGCATATAACCCGAACAGGTAGTGAGACGTGGCGCTAAAAATAAAATAAAATTGAATTTGTTTAAAAATGGACACGGGAATCGAACCCGGAACCTTTTTCTTGGTGGGCCAATGCTCAACCAGAGAGCTGCCTAGGAATCGTCCCATTTCTCAGGTTCACTTCATCGATTAGTCTAAAATGAGACCCTAAGCACGGGACGATTCCTGGATAGCTCGATGGTAATTGCATTTACAAGCTAATTCAAGAGTCTTGGGTTCGATTCCTGTGATCAGGAGTAATTTTTCAACCTTTTATAATTAAATTATAAGATTTCCCCAGATATAACCGTTTCCATAATCAGGTTAATTTTCATCTTTTTAAATGACCAAGCGAAGCAAGGTTCTGTTTTAATCTGACCACTTGGTATTTCATCTGATTATCTCTCTGAATCTTTGTTATACAACTGTCAAATTCATGGACCAATTTTAACGAAAATGGCTGGGGAGATTCTTTGAGCCTAGACCACAGACAAGTAAGAAACAAAGTCTCAACCTTACGGGGAGTTTAGATGCGCTCTTTTTGCCAGCTTGAGTCCTTCAACACTGGGCTTCGCTAGTGTCACTGCCGGGTGATGATAGGACTAACCGCAGCGATCCTAGTGTTGAAGGATTCAAGCTGCCAAAAGGAGCACAACCATTTTTACCTGGGTGTTGAGTGTCTGGGTATACTATTTGTCTGTGGCCTAGGCCAAACAACTTATGAACATAGTTTTTCAATCTGGTTATAGTTTCAATATGCTGGCTGATGAAATGGTTTATCTTTAATATCTCAATCGATTCGAATTTATAATTCTAAGTGATCGAGCACCTAGTGCGTATTTTTTAAATGTTGATATGTATTGAGAGACTAAAGTCTTCAATTGCATGAACAACGTTTGTTATCTATTAATATAATGTCCTATTGATTATATTATACATTTGTTTTCTATATAACTTGATCACCATAGAAAAATATTAACGTCAAATCCAAGGATAAATGATAGAACATATTTAAAATTGAAATTCAAAGATAGATTTGAAGACTTTAGTAACGATAAGAACATGGAGGGAGTGAGGTCTACTGTTCACAGAACTACTAGTAAGACTGTGATAACGATATAACATGGAGGTAGCGTGTTCTACTGTTAATACAACTACTAGTAAGACTAGTAACGATAATAACATGGAGGGAGCGAGTTATATTGTACGGAACTACTGGTAAGATACTATCTAAAGCACATTGGCGTGTAGGCCCATTTGGACGTCCCGTTCTCTCACTCATCCCAAGGGCTCACTTAGTTTTGTTTGATGTGTCTTGCAGGTTCGGGTGCCGTGGCGCTGTCACACCTGGACGGATCGGGCACCGAGGAAGCCGTCATGAACATGATACACAGGGTGCAGGAGTTGGCTCTGGGTTTCCCCGAGGGACGCCTTGAACTCCAGATGGTCGGGGGTTTTTCCGACGCCAGGAACTACTCGGAGCAGCTCTTCTACACCATCATGCGTAAGTTGATGAACATTTTAGATCAGGGGCCATCCATGAACCACCTAACTATGTTGACAGGGTGTAGGGGGATCTCTAATACCTTCTTGATGTTATATGCGAGAGGGAAGGGCGAAGAGTTAAGAACTTCAAGAAAAAACATTACGTGGCTTATAGATGACCCCTCTGGAGTATAAAACTAGTTTGAACCAAAGGGCTACAAATTGAAAATACTGAGAGGGACCATGCTTAAAAATGCAATATTTTCCCCATATTAAAAGGAAAATAACCCCAGTTTTTAAATCACTATTCTCACAAATATAGAATTATGTATATGAACAATAGCAGGGGCGGCATCCCGGGGCACCAGCTCAAGGGGGGCGCAGATCAGAGCACCAACTAAACCTGACGTAACTTGGGCGTTATAGTGGAGTTGATAAGCCTAATAATCTTTCACTTTTTGATAATAAAATTATATATTGCTATAGTTTTTATGGCAGTTAAAAAATAGTGTCAATTTTAAAAGTTATTTTACATCCTCCATCTTAAAAATACGATAACTTTAAACAGTTTTTGTGTGTGATTATCTCATAAATCGTTTATTATATCAAAGTGTTTCATATAACAAAATATAAAGAAGAGAACATTTGTCTACAAAACATGTTCTTGTTTTCTCTGTGATCCTAACAGTTCTCGTTAATCTGCAGTGAAATGTTTGGAATATGACTATCATTTGTGGGGTTTCCCTTCAAAAGGTTTGCCTATCATTCCTAGGCTACGTTAGGTTTGTGGTTGCTAGGTTTGGGGATTATTTTCATATTTTTCAACAATATCTCAGTCATAGGGGGTGCACCAAAAACTTATCCAGCCCCGGCGCAACATTTACCTCAGGCCGTCCCTCATAAATAGACTAGACTTCCAATGATGGGGAGACCGGGGTTAGAATCCTGGTCGAGCATACTGAGAGTGGTTTTACCTAAATGGTATTCCATGCCTTACACGCAAATGAAGGCACACTGACTCTACATTAGACCTTCCTCATCCCAGCCCATAAGTGTCACTAGTACATATGCTGATAAGCGTACAGCCATAAACGGGTAGCAAAATGTGGTGCTAAATATTTTTTATAAAGTGTTAAAAATTAGTATTTACTATATATTTCGCTCATAAATTTGACACCTATTTCTTTGAAACAAGGGCGTTAGTTAAATGCTTTAAATTATGCGTTGAAGATAATATAATTGATGACAAATGTGTGTCCGTTTGATAGTAAAAAAAACTGTTTACAAATCAATGCGCGAGTAAATATTGTACATATATGGTGCGTAAATTTAACAATTTTTGGGGGAATCGAACTTTTGTGAATAGAGAGTAAAAATTCTGCACATCAATGCCACTTGCTAGATTTCCCCAAATAGTGACCGATTTACAAATGTCATATCAAATTGTGTATTTATATCATGTTTACAATAAGCTGAATCAGACCGCAGTGAGTGTTGGTTCGTGAAAAAATCCACGGGCTGCATAGATCGTGTACCGCGCCACTAGTTTGACAAGCCTAATCCAGATGTTGAAAACGTGAAGCTATTTCTCATGACAATGATTCCCTCAGTCAAGTTCCGTCTTCTTTCGCTTTCATTTGTTTTCTTTAATAAAAGCACGGTGATGCTACTCATGATGATGTTGAAATTTCACTTTAAGGAGTTCATTAATTCCAAGGGTGGTACAAAAATGTCCTCAGGAATAGAGGGTCCACAGTCTGATTTTTATATAAAATCCATTTTCGACCAGCAACCATGATTAAAAAAGTCACTCAAATCTGTCATTCTAGAAATATGTCTTAATCAAAAATTTCTTTATGGATTAATTTATAATTTATTTATAAATTATTATTTAAATAGACTAATAATTTTTAACACAATTGTATTTTTTTTTTTTCACTTTCATTTTGTCAACATGAGTCATCAGTTTTCAAATAACGGGCTTCCTTTTAAAATCAGACTTTACTTGTTGTAATAAAAACATCGATCCAAGGGTGTTGCTTTCCAATTCAAATGAGACGTGTGTTTGCATAGTCAAGGTAAACAATGGTGAATACATTAGCTCTTGAGTAGCTACAAATCATCATATCACATTACACGTGGGAGACTGTCACTTGTCAGGTGGATAAATCCACACACTTGCGTACGTAGGGGGGGCAAGGACTCATGAATTTAAATGTTCACATGACACTTGTTGTGCTAAGCTCTGCTTACAAGCCTCAAGAGGGATTTCTTAAGACTTAAACTAAACAACAACTGAGGCACGTCTACACTAGACTGGTCAAGAATCATTTCTTAAACACCATCTGAGGCTAGTTTACACTAGACTGGTTTCAAGAATCATTTCCTAAAGACTAACTGAGGCAAGATTACACTAGACTGGTTTCAATAATCATTTTCTGAACACCAACTGAGGCAAGTTTACACTAGACTGGTTTCAAGAATCATTTCCTAAAGA
>CABFOV010002224.1:74873-90395 GCA_902141375.1 Timema poppense
ACACTAGACTGGTCAAGAATAATTTCTTAAACACCAACTGAGTCTAGTTTGTACTAGACTGGTCAAGAAGCATTTCATGAATATCAATTGAAAACAGTTTGCACCAAACTAGTCTCGATGAGTATTTAATATCTGTGTTGGTTTTTGTTATTTTCAGAGACGTTTCACAAACAACTGGTGGAGATTGATTTGGCGATGGCTTGTGTTGGAGAGCTAAACACCACGGTCAGAGGGAACATGCGTTGTCCCATATTATACGGCTGTGGTATGTTCTAGAACTCTCTACTAGATCTTTAACTGCCAGTGGCGGCTCGTAGCTAAAACTAATGGGGATGCTGCCCCATAAAAATTTTAGCTTTTGTTTTAAAATTGTGTAAAAGAAAAAAAAATATGTATACTTACTTTAAATTATATTGGTAAAGTTCAAGCTTGATCTATTCATTTAAAAATTAAATCCATTCTTCTTGTTTTTATTTGCCAAACAGCTCAATAAATTTCTCCTTGATCTCTGGATGACAATTGAGGAAATTTTTCTCCATTGAAAGTACTGCAAGCGCATTTAGTCTTTCTGTTGAATAAAATAACCGAAAAACTTAATCAAATAGAATAGCTGGAAGCAGAATAATAATCTAATTCTATATTATTATACACTTTATCACATTCAAGAATATGATACACAGTTTTTAAGCACAACACACGCTGAGTAAAAAAAACTTCCTTCCACCATCACGCCAGAGCCAGCACTGCGAGACGAACAGTGCTCTCTATACCTGGCAGTCCCGCATTCCTCCCCACCCCCTTCTTATGTGCGCATGCGCACATCAATCAAACAACACGTTGCTGGCACTGTGAAGCGCACAGCGCCATTCAAAGATGTTTGTGTCTTTTTCATAAATGGAGGGATGGCTACTGAAGTACTGACATTAAGCTTAAGGAATATATATTGTACTACAAAAATAAATAAAGAATTAAAGAAAAAAGGACTAATTATATTAAATGTTATTGATAATATAAAGTGGAAATAGGGGGTGCTGCAGTTCCGCAGTGCTTATACACGAGCCGCCACTGTTAACTGCTCTAATTTAATATATAAATAGATGTTTCCATTGCATGTCTAAGGATCTATGAGATTCAATGTTAAGAAAAAAAATCATATTTGAGATTTTTTTAATCTGATTTTTTTTAGAGGTATTATCGTTCTTACTAGTGGCTTGGCCAAACATAATTATAGAACCAACTTAATAACCAGACCTCATACCATTAACTTATCACTTAATCATATGTGAGGTCAAGTTATAACAAAACTAAAATCATTATGCTAAGATTTCTATTCTCTATAGTAATTTAAGAATTTATATAAACAAAATTAGAATTCAAAGGGGGGAAAGTCATCAAACCTCTGCATAACTTTAAACTATTATTATGTATTCTAAAATTCAAATCTAAAATTTGTATTAAAAATAAAAAATGAATATTTAGATTTGAGTAAAATGGACTCAATCCATTTCTTATAATAATATATTGCATTTCCTTCACAGATAGTAGACATCTTTCCGACCCTTAGTTTTATTTTTCTAATATTTAACTAAATAATAATAATAAAATATTTTGAAAAATTACACCAGGACACGGGAATCGAACATGGGACCTTTGGCCTAGTACGGCAATGCTCTTACCACTGAGCTATTCAGGGATTGCCCCATGCTCAGGGTCATTCTTCACTCATATTTTAAGGCAGAGTCTGTGATGGACGTGTGAATATAATTGGCTACTATGAGCTATCCTTGATATCACAGTCACCGGAGACCCGGTTGTGGATTTGTGCTGCCAATAGTACAAATATATGTACATTTCAAGTGGATGAAGATGGAATAAAGAAACGCCATCCAATTAAGTACGTATGAAAGGCAAAGCCACAACCAAGTCACCGGTGACTGTGATATCGATGATAGAAAAGTACGTATGAAAGGCAAAGCCACAACCAAGTTACCGGTGACTGTGATATCGATGATAGCTCTTAATAGCCGATGACATTCACACGGGGCAATCTCTGGATAACTCAGCGGTAGAGCATTAGCACGCTAAGATAAAAGTTATCAGCTCGATTTCCATGTCTAGGTGTCATTTTCCAATCTATTCGACTATAATTTGAGATATGATTGCTTTATGTAACTCCGTAACTATAATCATTCATCCCCAAGTTTCGTCTTTCATATTTATTTAATTGTATAACATTGATTTCTTCTATTCTTCTATCTACATAATAATAGTATAGTATTAGAAAAATCTACTATATCTATGATTGTAGGGCAGAGGAAGTGTGTCGGGGGGGTGGGGGGATGTAAAATTCAACTTTGTTAAAATATTTGCCAGTTTCAACTTATATAATTAAATAGCTTAGTCGATAAAAATATTGTAAGCTAAAACACACTTATGACCATTTTTTTAATCAAGTGTTATTAATATGTGCATCACAAATCAATGAATTCATATTAATATAACTAAAATATGTAATAATTAAAGGATGTGTTGTACTAATAACGTGTTTCATTAACTTTGAACATAATAGTATAATCATATTCACAATATATCACTTTTTAAATTATATCTACTGCCCAATATTATATAACTATAAGAAATAAACAATTTTTCTTAATACTTGAATTTCAATTTGTCTTCATATATATTTCACATAATTCATTTCAGTTTCACTTTGAATTGAAAAAGTTGACTTTACACACCCTTAGTTGTAATATACAGAAGCCTATTATTATTTGGTTAGTCAATATATTTTAATTTACTCTTCTATATAACAATGATGAACAAGATAATCTATCAACTAAGAATACAAAAACCAAATAGACCATGTTAGTAAATTAATTAAACAATATGATGTAATTTGATACCATTTAAAATTTGATCAGCTCTAAGATTGGATCCAAAGATAAAATGTGCATACATTTTTTATATTATATAGTAAAAAGGGAAGCAAGAATGAGATGGTATGGACATGTTATGAGAGTGGAAAATGAAAGAATATAAAGGAGAGTAAAGTTTTGAGGGGAAATGACTGCAAGGCAATCAGCAGATAAAAGAAAATATGTAAGGAACATATCACATGTGTGCGAGTGAGAGGAAAAGAATGCACTATAGTAAGTGAAGGAAGGCCGATGCATTTTACTAAACTCAACTGGCGACATGCTAAAAAAGTTTAGGATGATGACGAGTAAAAAGGTAATATGTTTTGTTGAAAAATTATTTTCTTGGTGTGTGACATTGCGGTAACTGTCTGCTTTGATTGAATCCAGGTGTAAACGTGAAGACAGGAGAGCTTTTCCCGGCAAACTTCCCGGACAAGGGACCTGACCAGGCTCTGCGTAGTGCCCGACACTTCACAGGGGGCCAACAGGTGAGCACGCTCAAACTCTGGGAGAGTGACAACGTTTAAAACTGTGCCTCATACGGAGGTGGAAACCTCTGTAGGCTTGTCAAAAATAATCTACACCCTTCCAAGCAATTAAGATAATATTAATTATAAAGCTTAGGATGTAATTATTTCATCACTAGTAGTTGAAGGTATAGGACAAACTTTCCCATTTATAATTCAAATAGTTAATAATTAACAGTTGCAAACCTGCTTTGGTGATCACATGGTCTAAGACGTCACTGTTGCAATAAGCTGCATTTTACTAGACAAGTAGATCGGTGTACAAATCCCAGTCAGGTTTACTGAGAGTGGTTTTTTTTCTAAATCATTTTCAATCTCCCTCCGAGCAACTGCGGATAAATTTTCTCTGAATTATATCGTCCTCATTTCTACAACACTAGTGTAATTTTAATTTTATTATCACTCTCTCTCTCTATATATATATATATATATATATATAGGAAGATACCACTGAAAGAGATAGGGTGTGATGAAATGGACTGGTTAGAACAATAACAAGATAAGAATAGGGTGTAATGAGGGGGACTGGTTAGAACTAGCACAAGATAGGGATAGGGTGTAATGAGGGGGACTGGTTAGAACTAGCACAAGATAGGGATAGGGTGCAATGAGGGGGACTGGTTAGAACTAGCACAAGATAGGGATAGGGTGTAATGAGGTGTACTGGTTAGAACTAGCACAAAATAGGGATAGGGTGTAATGAGGTGGATTGCCTAGAGCAACACAGGATATGGATAGGGTGTAATGAGGTGGACTGGATAGAACATAGCACAAGATAGGGATAGAGTGTAATGAATTGAAATGGCAGAAATTATAGCTCTTGTTTATGCTTACAGAACTTTTCTTAAATGAAATTTGAACCAAAGAAAAAACTTGATGTTACCTAAAACTGAGAATCTAGTAAACTAAAAAAAAAAATTAATTTCACATTTAATATAAATTTATACTTGTTTTTAATGGATATTGTGCGTGGTTTTTAAGATTAATATTTAAACCAATTTACAAAGTTCATAATTTGTCATAAATAATGTTCCAGTAAACTTTGATATAAATTTTATTGTTTGCTTTTGAAATAGTGTAACTGTGGAAGATACTATTGTTTTATTAACTCGAGCATAGTTTGCAACTTTTAATTTTTTTTATTTTAGTGAAATGTATCATTTCATCATACTTATTATAGTGTCATCTTAGCTAGGCATCTGGTTTGGTGGCCACATTATCTAAGGTGTCACACTCACAATAGACTGGACTGCCAACATCATGGAGATCAGGAGTTTTAGGCTTTATTAAGGCTGGTTTTCCCCTCCACCTCCACTCAAATGGGATTTCACTTCTTCTAAATTCTAAATTTCTAATTATTAACACAATAGAGCACTTAGTTCATGTACACATTAGCCTGAACATATAATGAGACGCAGTGACATTGTTCTATAAAGTCAGAAGGCTCCATCTGGTTTTAACATGGAGGAAGCGAGGTCTACTGTTCACAGAACTACAGTAGCCCCATGGCTTCTTTGGTGCTGACTGACGGCTTTGAAAAGTTACCAGACCAAACTAGGTATCCCTACGCCGAACAAAATTATCTGCAAAAATATGTGTTTAGCATCTGTCACTTCTGACAGTAAACATTTGGATATATACCTAAATGTTGACTGTCAGAAGTCAGCTGTAAGCTGTCACTCAGCACCAAAGAAGCCATAGGGCTACTGTACTAGTAAGACTATTGAAAATTATTAAAAATTAATACCTTCTTTGAAAGAACACAATTTTTTTCCATAATAGGTTTATATTATGTTAAATTGGAAAAAATCCACTATTATAAAATAAGTTTTCTCTACCCCTAATGAATATACCGCATGCCTTAAGGCTATACCTACACTGGACTTGATTTTGGGCAAACCCAACCTGATCCGATCGACCAATCAAACTTCAAACACGGTAAAAATCAGTTACACCACATACACTGGCACCAACTTCCCAACCTGACCTTACTGTTAATCTCCCCTGACATCGGTCAAATTCAAACACGTTTGCTTTTCTTGCTCGTTTCTTTCCGACTAGGGGCACAGTTTCCCTCCAGACTTTATATGTTCGGAAGGTGCTTGTCTTTTACAGGTCTCCTTCAATTGCTCCTACAATATAATCAAAGGTTTCTATAATCATTCTATGATATTCTTTCAACTATTACAGATGATCCCGTGGTGGCAAACACACAGTAAATTACTCACTTTCATTCCTTTCCCTATTAAACTCATGCACCCACATCTTTTTTCGCATGTTAGCCATTTGCAAACTTAAATTAAAATCACGCAATAAACAATAGTTCTAAATCTATCTCTAATCTAAATCATGAATTACTCATGTTGAAGCACTCCTCTTGAGATCTCAAGTAAAACTGGTCATTTTCTTAAGTGTTCAGTGTAGGCACGAGAGTTGGGTCAGATTGAGGTGGGGGAGTCTGATCTAGTCGGGTCAGATCGGGCAAAAGTTAGAGTCCGGTTTAGGTGTAACCTTAGGCGATCACTCATTTCAGGTTAAAAAACCGAGCTCAAACAAACCACCTCGCTAATACAAACAATATAATTTCTCTTATACAATTCCAACTAGTGACTGATTATTTCTCCCTGTCCACCCCTCAATCAAGGAGAATTAAACAAAATACAAAACAATTTCATTAAAAATAGGTAAACCATATCAATTTCAACACACTGCAAACTCTTTTTTGATGTAATATTTTGTAGTGTTCCTCACCCTTAAGGATTTTTTTTGTTTGTTTTTAGGTATTAGATGTGTATGACTGTTCGCTAGGCCTACTGCGTATTGGCCCGTTCAACTATGACCCACTTCGTGGTGTTGACCTATGGTTGGAGCAGTCAGACGACTTCATACTGCAGCAGTTGTCCACATCACCAGAAGTGGAACCTCCACATTTTGTCGATCATGTGTGTATATATAATGATAGGCTTATATATATGGAGACAAGGCCGGATTTAAGGAAGGATGATAGGAGCCTCCACAAATCAGGACCCCCCACAAACTCTTACAATAATAAAAAAAACTGATCTCTTCTGGCTCTATTGTAGATTGCAGTCTTGTTAAAGAAATTAATATAATATTTTTTTCCCAAAGCTTTGACATCATTTTCTGCCCTTATCAAAATTTACTAAAAACAAATTAAATATATAAATTTGATTGTTTTAAACAAATATAATTTATTGTTATGGCAGTATTTCCTTATTTAATAATATCCTTAACATTGAGATTTTAATAGTTAATTTTATAAAAAAATAAGTCATCATGTCAAAATGTTGGAAAAAAAACTTGTTTAATGTTTGGGCCTTGATTGTAGGGGCTGTTTTTGTATATACTATTATATTCATGGAATAGTTATTAAATAGCCAATAAAAATAAGCTCCAAATAACATACTACTCACCACCTACTATCAATTCAGTCTCAGACAAATTTTTGTTTGTCGCTAACACAGGCTACGATATCTTAACTTCTTCTCTTCCTACTCAAAATCTTTTCAACGGCAATCCAGGTATCACCATCAAACACTGCTCATAGCTTCCACAACAATCTAGTTTATCATAAATTGCCAGCAACCGTCAACTCAAAGTGTTCTACCCTTGCCACAAGTTTCATCAACCTTCCATCTCATTCACTGGCAGACACACACAAGAAGTGTACAATTTTTTTTTTTATTTATTATTATTTAGCACTGCGTCTTACTACCCATTCGGGTTATACGCTTAAAGTACTAATTACGCTAATTGATTGGGAATTGGGAAGGTTGAATTAGAGGAAGTGAACCTGCATTTGCGTGGAGAGAGAGTGGAAAACCATTTAAGAAAAACCACCCCCAGTTCACCCAACCGAGATTTGAACCTCGATCTCCCCGTCCTAGGCGGTCGAGCTCAACACGACTAGCGTGTTAGCCAACTACGCCATCGAGGCGGGTAGTACCATATTAAATACCTTTTATGAATGCTGAACATAATAGACTCAACAGAAGAACACTCTGGCCATAAATAAACTTAGCACCATTTCACTACTGACCCAATTAAACAAAAAAAATAGTGAATTATGCTTATTACCAGAGAACTGCGGGAATTCCCCAAAAGTTGCAGTGTTTTCAATTTCAAAAGCCCATTGACTCACAAATATACACATATCCAGACATCTCCTTGGCCTTAAATGGAACAATTTTTTTCTCCCACAGATACTTTTTTTTTTACAGGCAAGCATAAATCACTCCAGTCATAACAAAATAATAATTTATTATATACCGGGCTCAGTTGAATTAAAAACTTATTTAATGTTTGCAAACATCTTTTAATTCGCAAATCTAATAATATATTTTATAATTTTGGCAGCATCTTTATTTGAGCTATGTATTTTCAAGCAAGCATAACTGTGGGTTTGTCCCTGTCACAGGGACCTACTCTAAGCCAACTCAAACTTGCTCCCATAGAATTTAGAAGGAATGAAAAGGAGAGAAAGAGGGTAAGGCGCGTGTGTGTCCGTAGAGGAAAAATAAATAAAATTTGAACTGCCTATCGCTTCTGCGGAGTATTTCAGCCAATTAAAGAATAGAATATTAAATGATCTGCTTAGTGCTCATGTTCAATGTTGGCACATGTGCATTGTCAGTTTATGTTAGTCATGTGTTCATCAGGACTGGTCTAATGAGTCTTGATTTACATTATTCAAGTGTAATTTTTTTTAAATACTTAATACCCTTTGCCATAATTATTCACTTTGGTTAAAGCATTATTTTATGTATTTAATATGCTAATTAAATACATTTTACACCACTAAAATTATTTAAATAAAGAACTTAAAGCCCAAGGATAAAAACAAGTCTTGGAACATTTTTAAACCCACCCTACAACCAAAGATGCTTGCCCAGCTACCGAGACCACCAACCGTCATTGTTACATGCACTCAACTACAGAAGCATACAATAATAGTTAATACAATTACTGTGCACACAAAAACATCATGCTCAAGCCGACATGAACCAATTTTAGGAGACAGTTATCAACCTCAAGCCATAATCTCTTCATAACGCTTATAAATAAATTTAAATGTGAACTTTTGTATCTATAATATTCTGATTGGTGTAGAGGTATTGGCCAACTATTTACAATTGTAAAAACCACCCTTAGAACACCTGGGCAGGACTCGCATCCTTATCTTCCTGTCATTGGCAGTTCCTTTAAATGAATCAAGAATAACAAGGAGATATATTTTTTTTCTTGGCATCACTTCTTACTACCTCTTCAGGTTGTATACATATCTACTAATTATGCTAATGTGCTAGTGATAAGAAAGGTTGAATTTAAAGGAAGTGTACCTGCATTTTTGTGGAGGGATAGTGCGAAACTATCTAGAAACACCCCCTTAGTACACCCAACTGATATTCCAAACCCTATCTCACTGTCATCAACACTAGTAATGTATTGTGAGAGTGACTTAACTATTTGACCACCAGAGTGGGTCATAACTTTAATAATAATAATAATAATAATAATAATAAACATAATAATAAAAAAAAATTACCCGTTCGGGTTATACGCTTAACTACTAATTACTCTAATGGGTTAGGAATTGGGGAGGTTGGATGTAGAGGAAGTGGACCAGCATTTTCATGGAGGGAGAGTGGAAAACCTTTTTAAGAAAAACCACCCCCAGTTCACCGGAGCGAGATTTGAACTTTGATCTCCTCGTCCTCTCCAGTCTAGCTCAATATGAAACCAGCGCGTTAGCTAACTACACCACCAAGATGGGTGTCATAACTTCAATCCAAATTAAATATACAATTTGTAAAAGGAAACAATAAAAACTAATAGTTTACAACCAAACACGACCCCTTGAGCTCACTAACTGTTGCATGAGCATCCCAGTTCAATTAAGTTGTGGAAGTAGGAAACATGAGAAAATGTCAGTGTTTTTGCAGTTTTTATAGAAAGTAGAAACACTTTTTTTTTGTCATAAATAAATAAAATATTTCTTCAAAACAACTTTTGAGTTTAATTGTCTTCACACAATGATATCAATCATGAGCATAACCATATTGGATGAGAAACTTTTTAAATTAGGAGAAAAAGTTGAAGAAATTGTCATTAAATTCCAGGACACCCTTGATACATATTCAAGATATCACCTTTATTTTACCTCAATTACTGTTCCCAGCCTGGGGTCTGAGTCAGTTTTTTATCCAAGCCATATATTTTCCACTACCGGCTTGCTAGGCCTGTTGTAACTTCATATGCCTAATAATATAACTTAAGACTAGAACAGGCACAACATCCAGTCCCCGGCCTTTAATTCATCACTGTAAAAGGGTAAACCCACATTTTACTAATGATATATTTTTTAGCCATGCCAGGAATCAAACTCGGGACCCTTAGCTCAATAGACAGACATGCTAATGACTGAGTTAAGGTGTCAGACCCTACAATAGATATGTATTATTCATATTTTCTTGATTTTGACACTCTTATCTCTTAGGCACATTGAGTGCCTAAACTTCTCATCACGAAGCCCAAGATATTCTTCTATAAGTATTGTGACACACATACATACCTAATCACGCTATTCCCTTATGGTGTAGGCAAAAAACTGTGCATATGACTCAAAAAACAACAGCTCTGTACTTAATTCATCCTCACTAACTTTCTCCACACTACCCTATCCTTCCATTCTCCCTTTGTTTCAATACCATCCCTACACCGAGTTATACATACTCTTTTATTCTTAAAATTCTTAATGTTTCTCTTTTTCACACGTTTGTCTACAACATTTAGACACATCTTACATGACCTACCCCTTATTTTTTGATCCACACACTCTACCTTCATATCTCTTCATCACTAAATCCACACTCATCCTCTCAATATGGTTTGGTTGGGTTAGTAGCGTGGTCACCTCAGTTATTTCTAAATTACCCTTTGGTCGAACATCCATGCACCCCTTCCAAAAGGAGAGTTCCTGCCAAGCCAACCAGTATCTTCTCCTTGTCATAATTATTCACATCTATGATTCCAAAAACCATAGTCAGTCTGACTCCTGACCTGTAAATATTGAACCGCCGCCAGTCTGACTCCTGACCTGTAAAGATTGAACCGCCGCCAGTCGATGTATCATATGTGCTACACTTTTATGTATATGTGCCTCTATTTTTTTTATCATTGCGTCTTACTACCAGTTTGGGTTGTACACATATATACTAATTATTTTAATGTTTTATGAATGATAAAGGTTGAATTTAAAGAATGTGTACCCTCGTTTGCGTAGAAAACTATTTTGGAAAAACCACCCTCAGGACACCGAACCATGAATTTAACCCCGACCTCCCTGTCATTGGTAGAGCAGATAACAGCAAGTGTGTGAGTGAGAGGAGAATAGAGGTTGAGCGTAGGGGAAGGTGAATGGTGGTAGGATAGAGGGAGATGGAGGCACTTTACTAAACTTAACCGGCCACAGTCTGGAAACAGTTCATCAAGATAATGATGAGACTCTGAATATTGCTTTAATTTTTCTAGGTCCGAGAGACACTAAAATATATCCAAAAGCATCCTTTCCCGGCTGTGACGGTGTTCCGAGACAATCGGCCGCATTATTACAGGCGAGATGAGAACATAGGAACCTGGACACCCGTCATATACTGAGCAGTGCTACCAACTGTCGAGGTCGAGTACAAGAACACGGGGATGTGGCGCAGTGACTATCTATTTTGATAAATCAGAAGATCAAGAAACAGGTCGCTAAAATTGTTTGTAACATATTTTATTTTTGACTTTAAACAGGAAAGTTAAATTTGTTGTTAGCACCATTGTGCTCCAGAGTAATATTATCATTAGTTGAAAGCTATTTTAACTTTGAGTTGAATTTTAACAGTCGACCATGGAACTCTAAAAGATTTTGAAAGAAAGTAAAATGCACAGTGTTTAAGTTTAAAAATGTGTGTATTTTTTCTTTTCTTTTTGGTACTGTTTTGTACAGGTTTTAAGTGCTTTTAATTCCTATCGTACTCTATTAAGAGTCTATGTTGAATTTTGAATCAAGGTAAATTTTATAGTAAAATTTAAATTAGGTATATTTTTTAATGGTTTAGTTGTACATAATGAAGTATATTGGGAATTTATAATTATAAATTATAAGAAATTTAAGGCTAAAAATGACAAATGAATAATCGATGGAAACTACTTTAATTTTTCACTTTGTAAGTTCACATTTGTAAGAAAATAATGATTGTTGGAAGTTTCTGTACATCTTGGTTTTTTTAAATGCTGAACTAATACTGTATATTTTTGAAAACAAAAAAATACAATTGTGATACAGGGTTTCTGAATATATGTTATAAAAATAACTCTTATTTTATGATATTTTGTATATTTAAAATTTGCTTGAATAAATTTGACTTGCAATGTTTATTTATATATATCAAATGCTTTAAATTTGTTGGTATAATATATTTGTTAAATGAATTGCAAAGTACTGTGTTCAACTTGTTGGATGATTTTTCTTTCTGCTTAGTAATACTTAATTATCAGTAAAAGAGCTTTTTCAATACTATTTATTGGACATAATCATTGACGTAGCTATTTGTTTGTTAAAAAAAAGTTTTGTAACATTAAACTATGTGTTATACCAAATATATTTGTGTTACTCTTTACACTTTAGCTTAAAAAATGTTTTGTGACAATATATTTCTCTAAAAAAACATAACAATTTAGTAAAGACTCAAATGATTCTTATCGGGAATCTCAAATCACACCTTGTGGATATAAATAAAGACAACTTTTTTTTTTTTACACCCTGTGGCCTGGGTCAGTTTTTTATTCAATTTATATATTTTCTATACCGGCTTGCCAGACCTTCCGTAGCGGAATATGCCTTATAATCTAACTTAAAACTAAGACAGGCACAACTTCCAGTCCCCGCAAGGTTAGTATAAAGGAGGTTGCCTGTGTAGACAACTAGAGACGAAAGTGTGACGTCACTGATAGCCCCCTGCCAGCTTGACTACTCACAAAACAATATGGATAACTTGTCGTTTCTCTTTGGTTAAAGTTTGTATATATATAATTTTATTTTTTTATTTAAGTGAGTGGCTATTTCTATGACAACTATTGTTTAAATCTTGGATTAAAACATAAACAGGTATGCATCGTATAGTTGTAAAATTATATTCTTGGCTAAAAGGTGCTAACATTTTTCAAAGGAGAGAACTTGAGTGTGTAAAGTATTTTTCTTTACTTATACTAATTCATTTTTTGATGATCAAGAGTAATTTTATGTTTGTATACTATTAAGCTTAAATAATATTAGAAACAATATATTAATTAGTTATGTATTTGAGGTATTTAACATGCACTTTCTGAACTGACTCCTTATAACACTCGACTTCTAAAAAAAGCTTGAAAATAGAATTGACACAACACCCAGCCCTCCTGAACATTAATCGTGTGAAAAGGGAAACCCACATTTAATCAATTATATATTTTTTTGGTTTATGCCAGAAATCAAACCTGGAACCTTTAGCTCAGTAGTCAGACACGCTACCAACTGAACAAATGTTTCTGACTATTTAATTTATGTTAATGACTTTATAACTAATGTAATCATATCATTAAAACTTATTTATAATAGTTACACCATGTCTCTATGACCCAAATATATGGTAAAATAAAGAATATTAGCTGTGTGTTAGGTTACTTTAGAGTCTGATATTATTACATGTTTATATTTTAATCACATTTAATTTCATTAAAATATATCTTACTGTATTAAAATATAATTTTAAAAATGATCAACAGTAGCTGAACTTATATTAAAACTCAAATTATTTGGAGTTAAAATATTTTTGTACTTTTTATTGTTTTGTTTTTTTGTTTTTTTGAGGATTCATCACTTTTATGACATTTATTGAATTTATGTGAATAGGCACTAAGAACTTTAATTCTTATGAATGTTCTGTGACTAAAATTTGTTTTTAAACATTATTTAGTACCATACACCTGTAAATATTCTGGAAGATTTTTTTTATCAAGGGTACTTTAATTAGTCCCACACCACGATGCTTTCTTAACTCTTTTTCCAGATTTAATTCCTTAGCAAGTCACTTGGCAAGGCAAAGGCCATCTAAAGACAAATGCCTAATTCAGAATGATGTTGTAAATGCAGGTTCATGTTTTTAGCTGTAGTTACAAATATGCAGGAATTCTTTGTTGTGTTTTTTGTAAACCCATCCTGCTAAATACTTAGTGCACTTCTTTCAAGGTAATCAGTTCCTTGATTCTGATCAACTTTTGTGACAAACTGCAGTGCACAAACATTTAGGTATAATCAGAGGAGAGGAATGATAATTTATAGGTTTTAATCGGAGATAATAGCTTTTCCAGTGCATCCTGATTAATACTATGAGTTAAAAAATAATGAAAGTTATGTTTTCAAATCTTGAATTAGCTCCATTTAAAACTTTGGTTAAATTACACACCATTTCTTAAATAAATTAATTGATTTAGGTGCACAACATTTCATTGTTTCCATGAGATGTGCTGTTGTGTCCACTATTTTGTTTTGATTAATTTCTGTGTGATATCAGAAGTATTTTATTGTTATATCAGAAACATTAAAGGTCCCTTTCTCGCAATGAAGACATCTAACATAACAAATCAAGTCTGGCTATCACTTTATGCACAACATTGGAAGAAGCATTATTAGTAGGTAGCTGTATAAATATTTCTTAAAAGAAACAATCCACTATATCACTACCGTAAACTAGTTTAGGTATTTGAAATTATTCTGAAAACACCATTTTGACAAACACAAATAGCTTAACTCCCAGAAACCGTTGTACAGGATAACTTTCAGATAAAGTATAGATGTATTTATTAACTTAATTAATTTAAAGGCAGTTAATAATAATAATATTTAGCACCGCGTCTTACTACCCGTTCGGGTTATACGCTTTAAAGGCAGTTAATACATAACAATATACAAACTGGTTTACAACTATCCACCTAAACAATGAGCTAAAAAATTAGAGTTAATTTACCATTTATAATATCAAGTTAAAGTAAACTAACATCATCACAATTTAATAAATAATATGATTTACATTTATCCACAGAATGCAAAGTATAATAGCTACTGAAAATGACTAGAATAAAAATAATCACAGAAAATCAAATGCCTTCTGTGATGCAAACATCTAACCGTAGAAACGATATTTTAAAAACTAGATTGGTTTAACAAACCAAAGTGTTTATTCTCGATGGCTGACATAGCTTTCCTATGATTGAAGGACTACCGTCTATGTTACTTTCTTCCATGTGCAAAACAATGCGCGTTCGATCCAGGCAACCTCCTCTTTTTACTAACCTTGCGGTCACCAGCCGTTTATTCATCACTGTGAAAGAGTAAACTCAATTTTACCAATGATACATTTTTCGGCTATGTTGTGAGTCTAACCCGGGATTCCTAGCTCACTAGACAGACATGCTACCGACTAAGCTAAGGTGTCAAACTACGTATTTTTATTTCTGAGAATAACTTTTACAAGTATTGTTCTGTTTTATTAAAAATATATATATAATTTAAGCAATTTAAGAAAATTAAAGCACAGGCTATCTGTAGCTTATCTGGGAATTCATTTACATTTTTCTGCGCCACGAGTTAGTTTGGTTTTTGAAAAAAATACAAAAGGTTAAATGGCTGCTGTTTATATAGTATTATAGTAAACATAGTGTATTATATTTCTAAATATACTTGTTTAAAACATAAGGCTTTGTTATGGATGTGGTATGGGAGTAAATTTATTATTGGACTGTACTATTGATATTTTTTCTAAGAGCCATGCCACCCCACCTTAATTGAGTGTCTACACTATATGCAATATTAGCATGTGTTTATCTTGTGTGCGATGTGTGTCAGTTTAGTGAATTAACTCACCCTAACTCACTCCTCGGTGGTGTAGTTGGCTAACGCGCTTGTAGCGTTGAGCTCGACTGCTGAGGACGGGGAGATCGAGGTTCGAATCTCGGTCGGGTGAACTGGGCGG
>CABFOV010002225.1:10592-23108 GCA_902141375.1 Timema poppense
CAAAAAAAAAAAAAAACTAAATCTATGGCCCGAGTGAACGGGGCCCTGTTTTGACTCGATATGTCATTTCGTATATCTGTTCCACGATTATTTCCAAATGTATCGCGCAAGTTCAACAAAATTTGCCATGGACAATTTATGAACCTAGGTTGAATGGCATATGTAATTTTGTTTTGTTTTAATTAATGAGATAATTGTCACATTAGAACCAGAGGAAAACATTTTCGCTTTTCCTTAGTTTTCAGGAGAGCTAAATTAAAGAAAAATAAAAGGAATTTTATCTATGATAAAAAGGTAATAGGCGAAAAATGAATAAATCCTATTCTATTTTATTGCAAAAGCACTCTGCTATTGACTGTTTTATTCTTATTACTTTAATATTTTATTTTATGTGTCAAAAGCATGTATTGGAATCTTTTAATTGGGAGTTACGTTTCTTTGACTCTAATCATTTTACTAGTATTATTATTTTAGATACTTATTTTACTAAAATATCATTTTTTGAATGCGTATTCATTTTGGATTTAAAAAAAATTGTGATAGTGTTATCGTAATTTAAATATTTTTTTAAAAATTAATAGTTCACTCTAGCTATATTAATAATTAAAGATACGGAACTCCACACGAACTTACTCGCTCTAATGTTTATAAATAGAGATATTTACTCAAAATTCGTAATTTAATATACACTAGCAAACCCAAGGATAAATTGCGCTAGACATAGGTAAAATATTTTTTGACTTATGGCTTTAAATCTCATAATTTTATTTTTAAGGAATTAACTTCTTAATTTGTATGTTTGGACCAATAAAAAAATATCGATATTGGGTCTCCAAGGGTAAACACTCTATATTAAAATTTTGACCTCCGGTTAAAATTTTCATCATTTTACTAGAGGATGCATATCTTATGGTTATCAAATTGCTATTAAATTTATCTTTTATAAATTTTGACCAATAAAATATGTAGTTATTATTTTTTTAATTATTTTTTATTTAGCACCGCGTCTTACTACCCGTTCGAGTTATACGCTTTAAATACTAATTATGCTAATGGATTAGGAATTGGGAAGGTTGAATTAAAGGTGAACCCGCATTTGCATGTAGGGAGAGTGGAAAACCATTTAGGAAAAACCACCCCCAGTTCACCCGACTGAGATTCGAACCTCGATCTCCCCGTCCTCAGCAGTAGAGCTCAACACGACAGGCGCGTTATCCAAATAAGCCACCGAGGCGGATATGTAATTATCGACTACTGCGCATAAACTGAGAGAGAATCGCTATAGCCGATTATGAGAAAATTGAATTTTTCTCTTTTTGTCCTCTAGTAAAGTGCTATTAATTTTAGGGTTAGACAGACACACAGCCAGACGGCGTTGTAAAAACCACTTTTTAAGGTTCAAGGGGGTTGCGGGGGTCATGAAACGTCAACATCCATCAACATCTCGGGCTAGATTTTTTTTGACGGTCGTAATATTTTACCTTAAAGTGTTGGCAAGGTTAAAAGAAAAATATATTTGTGTATATCTTGAAAACTGTTGGTTTTATAAAAATATATTTAATATAAAAGTTTTTTATTTTTAATAGTACTACAATTTTGCAATGCTAAGTTATTTAGTAATTCAAATAGTTGTGGGGATACGGAAATTTACGCTTTTGTAAAGTACCCTAAAAATCATTTTCATGGGATAATGAAAATTGCCAGTTTATTTATAATCCTAATTAAAGCCTAGATCCAAATTTTAATCAAAATCGTTAGAACAGATTTTGAGAATATCGATTTCTTCTCTTTTCGCTTTCTATCAAATTACTCTTAATTTTGGGGTTTAAAAGACACAGAAAGACGGCATTGCAAAGACCACTTTTTAGGATTCGGGGAGTCATGGGACGTTGACATCCATCAACATTTTAGGTTACATTTTTTTTACGGTTGCAATACTTTACCTTTAGTGTTTATAACAGTCCAGTATTTCATTTATGTTGTATGTTGAACGGTGATGCTCTACTTTCAATTGTTTGTTTAGTAACAATGTATATCGCATACGAGTGGTTTTACATCTCTTATGATCGTTTTTAAGTAAATATTTTTAGACTATATTTATTTTGAAATTATGTTTTTGTCCTTCTGCCTATTTTTCACGTTTAGTCACATTATTTAAACCAACAAATTTTAATATTTAAAACTAATTTAAAATGTTGTTACTTTTTCTTTTGGTTAGTGTTGTATCCTTACAAAAATAAAAGAACAAACCTACTTATAGATTCCTCGTGCGAACAACAGGCGCATTAGCTAGAATAGTTATATCATTGATTTATTTTAAAACTATATTTTTAAAAAGATAAAGTAAGTTAAGAAAAAAGTATTTCACATAGAAAAAGCTAAATCGTGACATAATTAGACCACAACCTAGAGTAAACCTTTTTCTGTTTGTTTTAGCATATAATATTAGGTTTAATAAAGCTAGGTAAATATATTTTTATTTTTTAAGATAAATAAAATTGTTTGTATGGACTAATTCTTCGTAGTAAATAGCTAAATTTAATATATTAGGTATTCATTTAGTCAATTTAAGTTTTTTTAGTTTTTTTTTTAGCTAAACGTCTTACTACCCGTTTGGATCTAACGCGCTAGGTAATAATGAAATATTATCAATGCTTTTATTTAATAACACATAATTATATAGGTCTAGAAGATAAACAAAATATAATCAGCTCGGTTATTTCCACTGCTTTTGAGCTTATAGATCGTCTCCTTGTCCTATGTGTCCATATTTTTGTGTGTTTTTTTACCTTGGTAATTCTGCGTTTGAATTTTGTTCCTAAACAGTAACTACTCAATTCTTAACTTGTTGGGGGTTCGGGGAGTCTTACTCCAAAGCAAGGGGAACCGGGCCCCGTACAACGGCTATATGAAACTGGAGGTAACAATTTATGTGTCATGATAGATTGAATAGAAGTTTCCGAACAAGGTTTGAAGGGTGGGAAGAGACAGCCAACAGAAGGTTATTTATTGCAAACATTGAATGAAATTGACTAATATCAATCTATTCGGAAATAATCATTATTTGCTTACCTAGTAATACTAGATTATCAATAAAAAGTTTTACCAAATGAGTCTAATAAAGCTACGGCCGTACCGAATTTTTAGCGACTATACTTGCACCGTACCGAATTTCTAGCAACTATACTTGCCGCACCGTACCGAATTTCTAGCAACTATACTTGCCATACCGTACCGATTTTCTAGCGACTATACTTGCCACACCGTTTCGAATTTCTACCTACTATACTTGTCGCACCGTTCCGAATTTCTGGCGACTATACTTGCCGCACCGTACTGAATTTCTAGCGACTATACTTGCCGCACCGTTTCTAATTTCTAGCGACTATACTTGCCGCACCGTTCCTAATTTCTGGCGACTATACTTGTCGCAACGTACTGAATTTCTAGCGACTATACTTGCCGCACCGTTCCTAATTTCTAGCGACTATACTTGCCGCACCGTTCCGGATTTCTAGCGACTATACTTGCCGCACCGTTCCGAATTTCTAGCGACTATACTTGCCGCACCGTTCCAAATTTCTGGCGACTATACTTGCCGCACCGTTCCGAATTTCTGGCGACTATACTTGCCGCACCGTACTGAATTTCTAGCGACTATACTTGCCGCATCGTTCCTAATTTCTAGCGACTGTACTTGCCGCACCATTCCGGATTTCTAGCGACTATACTTGCCGCACCGTTCCAAATTTCTAGCGACTATACTTGCCGCATTGTTCCGGATTTCTAGCGACTATACTTGCCGCACCGTACCGAATTTCTAGCGACTATACTTGCCGCACCGAATGTGAAGGAAGGATCGAAATGATTTGCAAGCACGGTACTCCCGCAAGTAGTGTTGTGCAAGTCATGGGGGGAAAAAACAAGTTAACGTAAAGTTATTTTAATGAAAATATACTGTTTAGGGAGACATTGACTTCGCCATACAACGTAATTAAGTAGTGGCTCTTTATCAACTAATTTTTATTGAAACAAATCAAATTATGGCGGGAAAGTTTATTTGAAAGTTTTAGGGAAACTGCACAATTCTCGATTTTTCTACTAACCCGTTCAATTATTGCCATTTTTGTTATTTTAGTTTTACTAAAACCACTATTTTTTAATTAAATTGAAAAATGTCTTCTGTTGTATTAATAATACTGTTACAACACATTAAAATATAGCACTTGGCTGAAACATTAATCTCCCCCTCCCCCCCTATTTCTTCCCAAATGTTTAATCTCCGCACATTGTTCATATACCCCGAATCTGATTGGTCACAGAGTTTTTTTGTACTTTTGTCCATAAATGATAAGTATCTTGTCATCCATCTCTTTAAAACGCACTTCATTTTAAAATAATAAAACGCAGAAAAACTTAATAGCCCACCGCAACGATCTAACATGACCTGTTTCGCGGTTGGTATGACAACACAGTTCGGGAACTACCGAACATTTACGGAGCTGTCCGACGTACATGATATTGGGGAGCAAGTGGCTACACTACGTTGGTCCGCACCGCAAAATTGCGGAAGAATAATCTCTTAACGATTCATCCGCGCCTATGCGGTGCGGAACGGGCCGGCGCGGCGTAGTGTAGCCACTTGTATTTAAAAGCATGGATAGCATTCATCCGGACTTGAGAGGTGCGGTGCTTAGTGTAGCCGTTGCTTTTTTTTTTACTTCCCTAAGGATTACTGTGTAATTGGCGTTTTCGTAACTTATTGAAATAACAAAATATATTAATAAGACAGTTATGATTTTTGTTTTCGGTTGTGGCATACAAGAGATATTATAGTACATGAAATGATTAGTTAAAACTATTATATTTACACTTGTATCTTGTCATAACTGCATAACTGGCTACAATTGTTTTTATAACTTAAAGAGAGAGCCATACAAAATATTAGATGTCGTGTGTGTTGTCGAGAGCCCTTCGGGGCTGGTGTCAACCGTTTGTCCCTTTGTTTCTCGTGTTTTTATTCATGTTTATATATATATGTTTATGAAATGATAAATAAAACCCTTACAAACAAACAAAATATTAGTTTCAAAATGAAACTTTTTTTTTGTGAACACCGTACGGTTTGTATGACGTTAATTACTAACCGTCCTTGTTTCGGCTAGTTCGCCATCTTGATTTCAGAAAAGCACGCTGCATTTTAGAAGCTCTCGTTTGAAAATAATTTTTTTTAAGTGAACCACATACGCCGTTTCCACAATTAATAAGAAACATCCGAAAGGCTATTTTCATAACTCTTTGTTTCAATAATGTTTACACAGTTGGTAATTAAAAACAAATGGTTTGTATGAAAGTTTTGACTGCCTAAAGTAAAAACAAATCAACATATGTTCTTACAGATCGTATAGTTTGGCGAATGAACTTTTCCTTTGTTGTCAGATACCGTGGATGTCCTATACCAAACACAATGCCATTACACGCTTAATTCCTCCGCACAATAAACTAAAACCAAGTCGAACTAAACATGGTTTAGGTATGAAGATCACGTCGAGATCACAGGCAAGCGCGCGTTGCATAGCGATCACATTGGTAAATAGAGAAAGAGAAACAACAATGTAGAACACGGGAATGTTTGAAAACAACAAACAACCGGCACAATGGTTAGCGACTGCTGTGAATTCTTGGCCCATTCGCCTGGTTCAAACAGTGTTTTTATTTTATTATGTTCGGTGTTTTGAATTAAACAACCATTTGTAACTTTGTATAGACAAGCATTACAAATGTATGGCATCACAAATGTAGACTAAAGGAATATTTGGAACATCTAAAACAGAAGAGTAATTCTTGATTCTTTTCAAGCTCGAAATATTTTTCTAAAAAAAAAAAGACTTTGTACATAAGTGTTTTGATCAGAAATTAAAAATATTAGGATGTACACAACGTATACCCTGAAATGTATATAGTCTTACCTTGACCGACCACACCATGGACCTACTGTAAGCTACACAATAGTGGGACCAAGCAAGGTAGGCTGACTGCCTTTAAGAATAAACAAAGGGAACATTATTCTCTTAAATTATTCCAAAAAATAGCTTTCCTTATTTTTAATAAAATACATAGTTAATTATTGTATGGAGAGAATAAATTACAAATATAAAGAAATAAACTTATGTTGTATTTGGACATAGTTTGATATTTTTGTAAACAAAACTTTACGTCGAAAGATAAGATGATATATAAGGTGGAATAAATTAGTAAATTATAATTTATTTATTTATTGTAGATAAATTTGTCAAAAGAATAGAATTTGATAATAAAACCTATAAGGTTATATTTACAATTTGAAACAAAAATTATAAAAATAAACAACTGTTGAAAGTTGACATGTAGTTTGGTCTAACATATAACAATTGTATAGATATGATTAATATATATTGCAATTTAAGGTTAGAAACAATAATTTATAAAGAGTACAATTGAATAAAGTTGATAATTAAAATAGTAACATAACACTTTAAATATGTAGCATTAGCAACAACAAGACATATTGAAATTTTATAGAATTATTAACAAAAGTTATATTAAAATACAATTTACTACGCAAGTCTAGAACATTTATCGAAAGAAATAGTAATCAAAAAGGTAAAAGATTAAGCTAGATTAATTATGTAACTAATCTAACCTAATCTCAATAGCCAAAAAGTGAAAAAGACCATTTATCGAAAGAAACAGTATAATCAAAAAGTGAAAAGATTAGATTAGATTAGATTAATCACATAATTAACATTAGTTGCATTAATTACATAATTAAGTAAATAATTAATCTATAACATTAATCGAAAGATACAATAATCAAAAAGTTAAAAGTTTAGGTTAGATTAATTACATAAATCGTTTCACTTTTTGATTACTGAGACTAGGTTAGATTACTCACATAATTAATCTATAACATTTATTGAAAGACCGTAAACAAAAAATTGAAAAGATTAGGTTAGATTAGTTACATAACTAATCTACCCTTACATAAAATATTAGATGATATATTATATCATCTAATCTTTTGATGTAAAGTCGTTGTTTCTCTCTCAAAAATATAAAGTCATTTCCAAATATAATATAAGTTTCTTCCTTTATAGTTATATCCTTATTTTGTTTTGACATTGCTGTCTGCGCTGAATGGGAACATAATATTAAGAAACTACTGAAAAGAATGAGAAAATTAGTTATAATATGAAAATTAACAAAAAGAAACCAAAAGTCATGAAGTGCAGTGAGGAGAAGTCAGTCAAATTAACATAAAAATTAGAATAAGTAAGGCTAGAGCAAGTAAGTAATGAAGTTCTGCTACCTAACAAGAAGTAAAATAAATGTAGATAACAGAAGCAAGACAGATATTTAAGTAGAATAGCTCAGGAAAAGAAAACTTTTCATAACAAGATGACACCACGTCTTCTTTTTTTATTTAGCGCCGCGTTTTACTACCCATTCGAGTTATAAGGTTATGCGCTAATTACACTAATGGTTTTTATGGATTAAGAAGGCTTATTTTAGAGGAAGTGCACCCGCATTTGCACGCAGGAAGAGCAAAAAACCAACCTCAGTGCACCCGATCGGGATCGAACTCCGATCTCCTCGTCTTCGGCAGTCTTGTCCAACACGAGAGTAACGCGTTAGACCACGCGGACACCGAAGCAGGTTGACAATATTACTATCCTCAAGGGGTGACCTGGCGGTCTAGGGCTAAGGTGTCAGACTTCTGTGCTGGCGGCCGGGGTTCAATCCTCGGTCCCGGCACAGATTTATCTGATTACCAAACCCTTCCTTCACCTCTGACAAGACATCTTGTGAATGTGGGGAATGCCAGGCCTCCACCGTGGTTCGGATCCCACGTTAAACTGTAGGTCCTCCATTTCATCTCACAATCACCCTACCATTACACATTAGCGTAAGTGCGTATAACCCGAACGGGTAGTAAGACGTGGTGCTAATAATAATAATAATAATAATACTGTGTTCAAATTTGCCAAACTTTTATTGGCAACTCGCCACTTGTGGTGATTGACAACCAGCTTATTCATCCTGGGCCTGCATGATTACCAATAGATAACCTTTATCTTTCACGTATAAACGTTACTGTTTCTAATTCAATGCAATCATACGCCACAGCATTATCTCCAAGTGATACTACTGAAGGGGTGTGTCAATTTTTACAACTATAAGAGAGCTTTCAGACCAGTTGTTGCATGCAACACGCAACATATTTCATTAAACATACAGATCAGACACGGGAACATGAACGTTCAGGTATGTCACATGGCAGAAGCCAATCGTTTTCACTGTGATTTAATTTTAGCTACTCCTTCACTTCTCGTGGTATTTCCTTCCACAGCTTTTCCAACACATGTGTCTTGGACAAAGGTAAGGTATACACACCAGACACTCAGATTGCGGGAGTTTCTCCGCACTCCTTCAACCAGGTTGAGGCCTTGGGCGCTGGGAGTGCTTAAAACTGTTCATTGTAAAGGAGTGGTGGTCCGAACACAATAGTTCATGTACCAGCAATCGCCCCCCTCAAATGACCCTTTTATTCCCTTTCAATGAACAAATCTTTTCAGACAAGTAACTATTTGAAGATTGTTTACAACTAGGCAATGTGCAAACATTCACTTGAACAACAAATAGTACCATTGTATTCTATGTTTTCTTTGTAATTTGCAGTCTGAGTAAGCTCGTTTGGAGAGTTGGTCCGTGGGAAGAAGGGAGAGGCCGCTACCTGAACCTACAGAGGCCCCATGGCGTCTTTGGTGCTGACTGACAGTTCACAGCTGACAATTGAGCGCTTTAAAAAGTTACCAGACCAAATTACGTATCCCTACGCTGAACCATATGATCTGCAAAAACATGTGTTTAGCCGCTGTCACTTTTGACAATCAAAATTTAGGTATATACCTAAATTTTTACTGTCAGAAGTCAGATGTGAGCTGTCAGTCAGCACCAAAGACGCCATGGGGCTCCTGTAGCTTTATAAAAAAAAAAGCCGGTTAATCGACGCTGTTCTTTATTAAAACTATATTTAAACCATTTTTAAATTCCTGCTTGGTAGCGATGTTTTCACTTCAGACTGTGGGTACCTAGCAATTCCGGTGTTGAAGGACTCAAGCTCTCCCAATGGGTGCAGTCACTTTAACCTGGAGTCTGTGGGTCTGGTCTTGTCTGTGGTCTCAGATTGATCCTTCCGCGTGTAATCATATCTTTCAGGGAGTATTCAAACAACCCAAACAAAGCCATTGTTAGCTTATTGGCTGGCCCGCATGGTGTACCGAGTTGTCAGAAAGTTCCGCACAAATTACCGACTGAGCAACAACTAAATGCTTGCTGCACGTCAAACATGGACCAATGTGGCAGCTCTGTGTCATGCACCTCCCGGTTTGGAGTGTACCAGGACTTGCTAACAAGTGTTCCATCACATGTGTCATGTTGCAATGCATCATGTGATATGTGTCTGTGAAAGCGGACTAATCAAATTGATCGTTCGTCAATGTTTTCTACCACTCGTATGTTTTATATTTCCTAAACGTTTCTTCCTATGACGATCCAACTACCCTTTTGGTTAGTATCCTTAAAGTAGCTTCTAATCTCCGATAGCGCTGCAGTTTATAATTAAATCAATCGTTGTTACCCGTTTAGGTGGCCGCATGGTCTAAGGCACTACTCTCGCAAGAGACTAGACTGCCGAAGACGGGGAGATCATGGTTCGATACCGGTCGGGTTTACTGAGGTGCTTTCCTAGACGGTTTTCCTCTCTTTTTCTCTCCCCCACGCAAATGTGAGTACACATCCTTTAAATTCAACCTACCTCACCCCTAGCCCATTAGCGTAATTAGTACATTAGGTATAACCTAAGTGGGTAGTAAGACTTTGTGCTAAAAACCTGTGTTATTGGTTAAATCAGTACTTCGACACAATGGCTATTACCAACTTCACATGAGCTATGGGGATGAAGAAGTTACTTTTGCCTCAACCTTTTCACATCAAAGGTGACCAAATTTATTGAAAGTTTGTGCTTTAGACTGCGCTTCCAGTGGGTCGGGTGTCTACATACCAATTTACATAAAAAGAGTATTCAATCATTATTATTACTATTATTTAGCACCGCGTCTTACTACCCGTTCGGCTTGTACAACGCTTTAAGTACTGATTACGTTAATGAATTAGGAATTGGGGAGGTTGAATTAGAGGAAGTGAACCCGTATTTGCGTGACGGGAGAGTGGAAAACCATTTAGTAAAAACCACCCCCAGTTCATCCGACCGATATTCGAACCTCGATCTCCCCGTCCTCGGCAGTCGAGTTCAACACGACTAGCGCGTTAGCCAACTACGCCACCGAGGCGGGTAGGGTATCAAAAAAAATTAAAAAACTTTTTTTTCCACCAAAATTGATAATATGTTAATATTTTGCTATTATCAATGTATAGGTATTAATGATATCCACCAAAAGTGACAGCTGCAGATCACATGAACTGACGTATGAATACGTGAGAGTAGTTTCTGTCATATAAGGTTCTTCATATGGAAATTAGATTGTGGGTATTAATGAGAGGAAATGGTTATACCAGTAGGTAATATATCTTCGCATTTCATAATCTTCATATTAAATCGTAATAAATTATTACATTGTGATGAAGTTGAGAATTCTATGTAAGTGTATTTTTAGAAATATCTTTTAAAAAAACAGGGTGGATACAAAATTTATAACAAAACTTCCTGACTTTTCCATGTTTTCCAATCGACATTTAAAAAGGTTATTGACTCCACCTTTTTGCAGTTTTTATTTTCGAATTACAATTTTTCTGGACATTTATAAAATATTTTCAAAAAACAATCCTAACAGCTACTAAAACACCAACATACTTATAAGTTAAAGTACGGTATTGTTTGACTGCCATATACAGGGTGTTCGGAAACTCAACGCCCAACTGCACATATAGTTTGTTTGGACAAAAATTAATACAAAATCCCTCTACACTTACATCCGGCAAACTATGCTAATACCATTAAATTGAGTTCAAAGTTTCGGTGTACAGCGCCGGGAGAGCAAAAATGTGCAAGCATGCGTGTACAACAGGTTGCATAGGAGTTAGACACGTGACACTACACACCCCGACATCTTGGAGCACGGCAGCAGAACATAACACAATTAATAATCAAATACACTCCAGTCCATCTAGAAATGGGAATACGTTATGAGTATCATTAATAACAGCCCTACATAACAGAAAGTGCTTGCCATTAATACATGTGCATGCCGCACGCCTAACTCCTATGCAACTTGTTGTACACGCATGCTTAGCACAGCTCTGCTCTACCGGCGCTGCACGCCGAAACTGTGAACCTAATTTAATGGTTTTAGCATAGTTTTCCGTAAGTAAATGTACAGGGGTCTTTTTGTATTATTTTTGGTTGGAGCAAACGATATGTGCAGTTTTGGTGTTGAGTTTCCGAAAACTCTGTGTGTGTGTGTGTGTGTGTGTGTGTGTGTGTGTGTATGTGTATATGTGACACTGCATTTTGTTAACATCGAGAAACAAAGTCTCTCAAATTTGTTTAAATGTTTAGGTGCAGAATTAGTCGAGTATTTAAATTCCCCGACTTTTCCTTATTTTTGATTATATTCACAGACATTTACCGCTTTTCCCTTACATAAAACAATTACCTGATTTTTCCAGGTTTTACCTGTAGCTATCATGATAAAGTGTATATTTTAATAGCATTTATTCTACGTGTACATACGTAGGTGATCCAACAATTCCCAGGGAAAGCATCTGATGAACCGAAAGATCTTCACTATATCGTCATCACTCCACCAGGCGTGTGGCTCGTTTTCAAACAAGAAAATGTCGAAATATTGAGTGTGTTGCGAACTGCCAGGCATTCGAGAGCGACGAGACCCAACATAACCGTTGTTTACATCATGAGGTAGAGTTTAAACTATGTACCTCACCTCTACTATCGGAGATTTTGTTTGATCTGGAACAAGTGAGCGCGGCGGTTCCCGTACACGATTCGCGTCTAACGCCCGTATCGCAACCCCCCCCCCCTCCGCCCCTTTGGGTAGACATCGTATCGTATTGTTCTCCCTCGGAGGGCGCCTTGACGCTTTCATCTCGATGTCGTCACGTGGTATTGTGTGGCACCATCATCGATTTTACATGGTTCTACAATGTACCCTTCGTTTACTCTGAAATGTAGCCAGCTTACCTTATTTGAGTACTCTATCGTGTAGCTAGCTAAAAGATTATTATTATTATTATTATTACCGCGTCTTACTACCCGTTCGGGTTGTACGCACTTACGCTAATGTGTAATGGTAAGGTGATTGTGAAATGAAATGGAGGACCTACAGTTTAACGTGGAATCCGAACCACGGTGGAGGCCTGGCATTCCCCACATTCACAAGATGTCTTGTCAGAGGTGAAGGAAGGGTTTGGTAATCAGATAAATCTGTGCCGGGACCG
>CABFOV010002225.1:24171-36966 GCA_902141375.1 Timema poppense
TCGTCACCCGAGAATGCAAGTGTTCTATCTCCAAAATTGTTAAATTTGAGATATTTGGTGTTTACGTTTATTTAGAATGCATATGATACACCTGCGTTGAAATTGAGACTATTAAATAATTACTAAAGGAGATACAAGCTCGAGTTGTCATCTATTAACATTGGTTTTATACACAAGGTCAAACTTCAATGCTCTTTTACACAAAAGTGAAAAATTGGACATAGAACACTTGCATTCTCGGGTGACGATTTCTATCCTTCAGAGTGATAGGTAAAATTCATCGTAAAGTATATATTTTCTAAAAACTATTGACAGTATAAATGTGTAAGGTGACTGCTGGAGAAGAATGTGGGGGTGGCTCATAAGAAGGGGAAGGGGGAGGGGAGCCATGAGCGGCACAACTTTGTTGATTGCTTGGTTAAGATAGAAAGTTTATCGCTTTGTGTCGGTGGAGAGAACCAGCTATCCTTCTAAATTGGACGATCGCCCCAAGCGGCCAGGTCATTACACCAGGGCCCAAGGAGGGGTAGATTGGTGTCAAATTGGTGAATGGAGGTAGCAAGTTTCTAGAATGTTCCTTTGGAGTCCGCTAACCTCGATACACTTTTCAATTCACGTTATAAAAGATTGATGAGCACGTTAGTAAAGTTTCTCTATCAATATTTCTGCAAGCATTTATAATGTACTCTTTCATCTTTTCTGGAGTTGTTGGTAACGCTTGATACAATTTGTATATTTTGTGTGTGTGTGTGTCAGAAGAGTAAAATGCCGTCAAAAAATTAAAGAGTTTGTTAAAATAAACAAAGTTTACCTTGAAATAACTTTGAAGACATCCCACCAAATCTAAAACAACTAGTGTTGTTCTCTTTCCTCCTCTCAAAAACAAAAAAACTTTTGTTCGAAACAATTTTTTTCTAAAATGCTTCGTTTTAGGAATATTCTGGTGTTTCAACTTAAATGCCTCTCCTGGTGTATATATATATATATGCACAAATTATAATAAATATCCTAACATAAGTAGCGAAGGTAAAAGTGGATTACCATATAACCAAATGTAGGTCAACATCATTCTGCAAAAAGTAGGTCCAATCTGAATCCTCTTACAAGCTAATGACATCCGTTAGAAAATAGATCATCCCTAATGATCATAAGTTCCGGGTCTTGATGCAGCTATCAAGCTAGAAAGCTATATATAACACAATATTTGAAACTTTATAGGCTGGATTTTTTTTTTACAAAAATCACAAGTAATCAAAAATGTCTTATGTATGGCTAAGGGATTAGTACTCGACAAAATTAATGGTTAAAGGTATTAAAGTAGGGTCCCCGTATTCGCTGCCCAATTTTATTTATTTTTAATTAAAGATAAAAATAGTTTATAATTCACAATGGCTACACCATCAGTCCACTCCAACTCCTCTTCGTGCGCATTGTGCTATCAGATAATAATAATAATAATAATAATAATATTTAGCACCGCGCCTTACTACCCGTTCGGGTTATACGCTTTAAGTACTAATTACTCTAATGGATGAGGAATTGGGGAGGTTTATTTAGAGGAAGTGAACCCGCATTTGCGTGGAGGGAGAGTGGAAAACCATTTAGGAAAAACCACCCCCAGTTCACCCGACCGATGCTATCAGATCACCGTCATCATCATCATCATTATCATCTGATCGCACCAACAAAAAGAAGTGAGAATAGTAACTAGGCTACAGTGCAATGTACAGTACACGTTATTATTTATTTATTTAATGTTGGTAATGTCTTACTGTGAATAATTTATCAATTAAACATAACCGTATTTATGTATGTTACATGAATATCACGTTAAATAATAGTTCGGTACTATCCGTGGTTTCATTTAACCGTGGTAGATCTAGGAACGTACTACCCTACTGTACTAGCTTTAATTTAAGGCGATTGACCCTTTTCATTTGGCGCGGAAATGCATAGCCGTGGGAACAAACGTTTATCTTCAAGAATTTTTATTGTTTTGCAATTTTCTTTTTGGAAACGGTTGGTTAAAGAATAAAATCATGTTCATTAAGTTTTACTTTTTCCATACACACTTCCTCTATAATTTTAACAGTGATCTAATATCGATAAAATTGACATTTTTCAATAGAAAATTGCCGGCTTCATAACAAAAAATAAGAAACTGTAACAATTAATAAACATCGATGCATTATCTTAAAAGGGGTGTTGAAAAAATTAACATAAAAATTTCGATAGTTCTCAAGAAAACTGATCCATCTTTTCTTGTTGGCGCGGAAGGATACTGGGTCGGTTGTGAAGCCACGGCACGCCCTTAACTCTCTCACCCACCATTCCATAAAATAAGTTTTAGACTTGTACTCAACAGGGCAAAGGGCCTTATAAAAGATTATTACAACTTTACACATACTAGCTATTGTAACATTTTATGAGTATTGCAAGTGTTTACCTACAAGTGAATACAAGTATATGTAGGGTCATACATGTATACTCCACTTACTCTGAAATAGAGCAGTATCACCTTGACGAATTACACTATGGTGTATCTTATGACATAGGATCATAGCCTATATCGTAAAGGTAAGAGTACTTTCTTTCGGGATAGACGAAGCGTACAACAATATTATTAGTGATTGACTATTCACGTTAGGTAAACACTGTTTATTTTCTAATCGTACCCAATGCGTCAGTGCCTTCTAAGTAGACCTGCCAATGTCACAACTATGACAGTTGACACCAAAGCCACAAGCGGAGACTGCTGAGATGTGCTATCACCACCACCAATCAAGTTTCGACCAATTTACGGATCTGCTGTCAACAGTGATGTTTGCTGCTTGTGTTTAGTTATATTATGGTGTGTGTTTTTTTACATTATTTAACATAAATTTTGCTAGCTTAATTAATAATTGACGTATTCGTCTCATTTTCATTTGATAAAATCGATCATTGGCTCAGAAGTGGTTCATTGAAGCGCGGTGTTTTAAGTGTAAATATTGGTAGCAGAACATGCATCCGGCTATTGAATGTGAATCTATTTTAGTTGAAGCAAGTGAATCAAATACTGTGATTAACGTCCTATAAACTTTCAAAAAGAAAACTCCAAACAGAAATTATGATAATGAATATTTGAAAATAGGGTGTAGTTGGATTGACAACCCACTTTCACCCGATCCCCTTTGTGTGGTGTGCTATTAAACTTTGGCAAATGAATCCATAAAACCCTCAAAAATTTTCGCGGTGGCACACATTGGTGCCAAATTCCCAAAAGATAGCTTAAAGTCGAAATATTAGTTAAATTTGGGTAAAACTCAGTCGGTGGTTTTTGGGGTCGCTGATTATGAATCCAAAACCAATATTTGAAAACTCAAAATGGTGCTTCCAATATTAACGGCTTATAAAGGAACAACTTTTTATTTAGGGTAAAATTTAAATTCTGCCCCTTTCACTTATCGTTAATTAAAATTCGAATTCTAAATAACAATAAAAAAAATAAGAAAAAATTAGAATGCTGTCAAAATTATATCTTGATATAAATTATTATAAAAAATCTTTTTTTGATGTTTAGTTATTTATTAACGATTAACATTAAATGTCTTATTAAATATGTAGTTGGTTATGAAAAAAAGAAGTGAAATTAAAAGACAAAGTGCAAAATAAATTTGTATTTAATAAAATACCGTCCATTACAACTTTATGCATCGCCACCAGAAGAATAATTTGATTCACAATCACTTGATTCAACTGTAAGATATCTGGAGCTTTCCTTACTCTAGTACTTGATGCAATTAACAATAATGCATGTGGTAGCAACAATTTAATTCCTTTCGTGGTAATTCACGCAAGCTAGAAATAAATGGATCGGATGTTAACAGTCAGAGTAAAAGAGTGTCTCCCATATTTTTCACTCGATAACATTTTCTCGCAAAATCTTTTCTGAACTTTTTAATATACAGTCGAACTTGATTATAGCGTCACCGAAGGGGTCAAACAAATGGTTACGTTACGTCAGAGTGACGTTATAAAAGAGGTACCAACAGAACATTTTTAATAGCTTATAAGGAAGAACATTTACAGTAGAATTCAGTAATCCAAACTCACGACATACATCAGCCTTTTTCCGTCCACTTTCACATGCTCTAATGACATGAAATTTCTCTTGAATAGACAGACTTTTTCTTTTTGTACTACAACTTGCCATGATTATAAAAAATGTAGGCCTACTTGTAATGACTACACAATGACTACCAAAGCTATCGTTGAACTTACAAAACACGAACAGAACACCTTGGCTTTGAGCTTAGACGCGCACACGTGACAGTTCCAGCCAGCTCAGTGACAATGAAGGAGGGTTAGTCCTCGCTTCATTTTGACCTTGATGCACCCATGATTCCCGCAACCCTCTCCCTGACCTTGTTTCAGTATATTATTAGACCAGCGCACTGTATGACCAGTACACTACCAGCTTGCTATAAAGTAGACCTCTGTAGAAATTGACAATTTTTTTCAGTATTTGTTTTACATATACGTACACTTAAATACAATTTAAAGTAAGATATATAATAAGTGTTTGAAGCTATAACCGAGTGGTAGTGACGCTAAAACAGAGGTTTTTATAAAGTTGGTAGATGTCAGTCCAACCAGACTTCTGAAAAATGACGCTACGCCCGAGGTGACGGAATAACCGAGGCCGTTATAACCAAGTTCGACTGTATATGTTACTAGACTCGAGCATCTTCGGACATTTGTTTTTTATTACACAAAATTGCACCGACTGCATGGTAGCAGCTGGTAGCAGAAGATTTTTGTTGTTTTCATCAAATAATAGTTGAATCGACAACCTACAGTAGGTCTGGTCGAAGAACTCTACAGAACTCATAAACTTTTCTCTACGTTTTTACAATTTGTCGTTGAAATTTTATGTTAATTTTTGTATAAATTTGTTTATTGATAAAGTATGAATTATTATTATTATTATTAATATTATTATTATTAGCACCGCGTCTTACTAGCCGTTCGGGTTACACGCACTTACGCTAATGTGCAATGGTAGGGTGATTGTGAGATGAAATGGAGCACCTACAGTTTAACGTGGAATCCAAACCACGATGGAGACCTGGCATTCCTCACATTCACAAGATGTCTTGTCAGAGGTGAAGGAAGGGTTTGGCAATCAAATTATGAATTATTACTGTAAATTTTGTAATACGTGATGATATTCTATTTACTTCTAGCTGTCAAATACAATTTTTAGATTTAAAATTGATTTATTTTTTATAGTTTTCCTCTTGAATACAACTTTTAATAACTCGCCTCCAAACACGACACGTCTTGCTCGAGTGAGGGTCACTTTTAGCTGGAATGTAGTAGCAGGTATAAGGGATAGAAGGAACCCTCTATAGTCTAGAATTCGACCTTCAGACTATTACTCAAACTAACCCACCACTTCAAGTCCTCGGAATCTAATCCTCATTTTTCGACTTTTGGCCAGCTTTTGGGGATTTGGTCCCACTGCGGGGTGCACGCAATGTTTATTTTCAATCTACTTGATAACATATAAGCCTTTCCCCAGTAGTCTGAACTAAGGTGCAAGAGGTTGACTATTTCCTTTCAGTTGACGATTTTTGGCGCTTTTCGATGGAATAAATTGTTTATGTAATATTGGAAACATTCAAGCAGAACATTAGAATACATCACATCAAGACAAGATTAAAGAATACTTTCAAGCGCCAGATGCAGCCGAGGAGTAGATTAGGAAACAAATCATAACTATCTCTCGAGTTGAATCATTTGGTCTGCTAGCACGTGGGTGTGACATGGTCCTCGAGCTACAGTAACCCCATGACTTCTTTGGTGCTGACTGACAGCTCACAGCCAACTTCTGACAGTCAACATTTAGGTTAATACCTCAATTTTGCCCATCAGAAGTGACAGCTGCTAAACACATGTTTTTTGAAGATCATTTGGTTCGGCGTAAGGATACATAGTTTGGTCTGGTAACTTTTCAAAGCTGTCAGTAAGCACCAAAGAAGTCATGGGGCTACTGTAGCTTCAGATGGCAGTAATGGGAGCTGAGAGTAAACCTTGGGGAAAAGTTTCTCAATTTTATTTTTTTTAGTTAGTGTTCAATCTTATTATCCTGAACTATCCTACAAAACTATCGTATATACATATAATTGTGAGGTTAGATTTTATACTTTTGTAGAAATAAAAAATAAGAAGATTAAGCATCTAAACGTGGAACATGACCTACGACTAAAATGGTCCGCCATCGAACCGGATATATAAAGTTCGTGAGAGAGCAGAAGCAGCACCATCCTGCTCCATTGAAGAGAAAAAAATGAGACTTACAATGTTTTCTCTTTTGAATTATCACCAATCATGTTTCGACCAGTCTAGTATAGTCTAGTATAGTCTTACTATACTATATATCAATAGTTTTACCAAAGCTAATCTTTATATTCAAATTTTTGTAAATTTGAACAAATCTAACACATTAAATTTAAATACATTGGACAGTTGACTAGCTTACAAAAAAAAAGAAGCTTTTATATGCATGTATGTTCACATTTATTATGGTTGTACTTGGTACCATAAGTGGGAAATGGGGATAATAAACTAAGTAAAAGAAATCGCTGTATTTTAATGCTTGATAAAAAGTAATACATTTATATAACTATTCATATATAAAATATTTATATTATTATTATTAGCACCACGTCTTACTACCCGTTCGGGTTATACGCACTTACGCTAATGTGTAATGGAAGGGTGATTGTGAGATGAAATGGAGGACCTACAGTTTAACGTGGAATCCGAACCACGGTGGAGGCCTGGCATTCCTCACATTCACAAGATGTCTTGTCAGAGGTGAAGGAAGGGTTTGGTAATCAGATAAATATTTACCGGGAGAATATAAAATATTTAATGCTATTGTTTTGTTAGTTATGTTTTTTCACTTTGAATGTTTATTTTAATTAATGTTTAAATTTAAATTGAAATTGATATTAAATCTTAACTTAATGTAATAATGACGCGGGAAGCTCAAATGTTCTTGATAATTTCTCAATTTTCTAAGTATTACGGGAATTTCCTTAAATTCAATAGTAACAATTAACATATGATTGTTTTCAAAACTATTCTAAGACTATTTTGAGACGTTCTAAATATTATCGCTGTCTGATATTCATCTCTACTCATCTCGGTAGTCATAGTATATGAATGGCGTATTAAATGACTGTTGCTGGATTAACTTCCAAGAAAAATATTAAAACGTCAACATTGGTGGTCTTGGGGTAAAGTTCTTGCTTCAGGATCCGATGTTAGTGGGTTAATAACCATTGAGAGTCAACAGGTTTTTATTGGGCGATAAAAATCCGTTGCACAACTTCCTTCAGAGGGGAAGACGTGAAGCCGTTGGTCCTATGCCGATTGGGGCATGTAAAATAACCCTGAAAAGTATGTGAGAATACCTTTATCGGCAAAACTGGAAGGACTTTTTGTTCTCGTTCATATAAATGGTTTGCAGTTTTTATAGCGAAACTTTTATTGGCCAAAATAAAATAAAAATGCTTCAGTAGAAATTTATTCACATGATAATATCAACAGTTGTTGAATATATGTCATGAACATAGCAGCATTAGGTGACAAACTTTTTAAATAAAGAGAAGGAGATGCCATTAAATTCCATAACACCCTCTACAGATATTCAACAACTGATGATATCACCTTGTGAATAAAACTAAACTCTCTATTTGTACTGGAGCAATATTTGATTTCGGTGACCTTGCGGTATAGGGGTAAGGTGTCAGACTTCTGTGCTGGTGGCCGGGGTTCAATCCTCGGTCCCGGCACAGATTTATCTGATTACCAAACCTTTCCTTCACCTCTGACAAGACATCTTGCGAATGTGGGGAATGCCAGGCCTCCACCGTGGTTCGGATTCCACGTTAAACTGTAGGTCCTCCATTTCATCTCACAATCACCCTACCATTACACATTAGCGTAAGAGCGTATAACCCGAACGGGTAGTAAGACGCTGTGTTAATAATAATAATAATAATAATAATAATAATAATAGATTTCTTTTAACCAAACAAGTTTTGCTATAACCGCAAAAACACCGACCTTTTCTCGCGTCTCCCACAGCCTCACCTTAAAACTATGTACCGTACACCGCCAGTGAAAAGCGGTGAGCTCTCCACGTGTGCTTTTATACTCCTGTTTTTATGATCACGACCAGCAACTGCGAGCCAGAAGCCCACAAGGCGTTGTATCTACTTCCCGTTAACAGGAAAGTCAAAGTCACAATTTTTGCTCAAATACACTTGGGGTAGTTTTCCCATTTTCCCACTATTTCTCCAAGATAATGCGGGTACCTTTACTCAAGATTAATCTCATTAATTCGCATTCGATCACATAGCCAATTGTTAGTTTTTAAATTAAACTAATTACTTAGGAAAGTGAAAGGTATAATTGAGAGGAGTTAAATTATGCTTTTCTATGCGTAAAGGAAGATAGGGAAACCATTTAGGGAAAAATTACCTTCAGTACACCTGGCCGGGATTCAAACCTCAACCACGCGACCACTGATACTTCGGATAGTAAAATTAATCAAGATTGAAAATAAACTTTAAAAAAGGGCGCCGTATTATAAAATAGCTTGCGTAACTAATCAAACAAGAACCTACACATTATTTTGTAAGGCTCTTAATACAAATAAGAGCATTTAGTTCACTGTACTAAGCTTTTAATACACTCCAAATGATTCTCACCCCTGTTTCTCACAAAGCTAGGCTCAAGGCACTTAGACCCAACCTGGTTTAGAACCAACAAAGTTCCCAGGGTTAGATGATAGGAAAGCGAAATACCAAACTATTTTAAGATGATAATAGCACTAACACTTTTGACAAATTCAACTGACAAATTCGATTTTTTTTTATGGAATAGGACTAAATTGTTATTTTTGAAATACTTGAATTTTAAATCTGACAACACTTTACTCATTTTAAGATAATTTATATATCTGATAACTATCAAAGTATTTATTTCATAATTTGATAGGTATATTTTAATAGAAGGTATAGTAATTTGTTTACACGATCTACACTTAATATAATTTTATAATGTGCGTGTGTGTGTGTGTGTCTTTACACACACTCCAGAAGTCCTTAGATTACCTAGGATTATTATTATTAGCACCGCGTCTTACTACCCGTTCGGGTTATACGCACGATTACCTAGGAAGCTGAATATTTGAACCCTATAGTATAGACCACGATACACAAACTAATGAAGCAGAATTTTTTATTTTTTTATTTTATTTAGTAAAAGTAGAATTAATTTAGTTCACTCTCACTTTTTAAACTTTTGCGTTACAAAGCACATCCTTCCATGCGTTTATCAATTGAAGGTTAGGTTTTGTTAGGTTGATTAGTATTTTAATCAACCTGTTGTAAACGGGCCTAGAACTAGGTTCCTAACCCACATACATACAGTCCAATTTTCATTGTTAGGCGAGTTGAACAAGAGATTTCGCACGAGACACAGTTTGTGGCGATTCACCGGTGTCAAAATGGTTGAAGTCTTTGATACGGATACATTTATTTGTGCAATACAAACTTGTCTCGCCTATTCGTATCATTCTTTCGTAAAGGTTCTTCGAGCTTATTGAACAATTTTCCAATATTTTTTTCTGACATAATGGAATAATTTATTATTTTTTTAGCACCACGTTTTACAACCGGTTCCGGCTCTACGCATATGTACTAAGTACGCTAGGGATGAGAAATGCTGAACTTAGAAAAAGTGTACCCGCATTTGTGTAGAGGGAGTGTGTTAAGTTATTTTGGGAAAAAAACACCCTCAGTACACCTGATTTGGATTCTAGCCCCGAACTCCTTGTCATCGGGAGTCTAGTCTCTCACGAGAGTGACGCCTTAGACCATGGGGACACCGAAAAAGATGGGTTTTTTTATTGATCTTGCCTAAGGTATTCATTTAATGTATAGAAAGCACCCTTTTATACCCAGTCTTCACCTTGTTGGAGTAGGAGACGTAATATTGGACTGTCTACAATAGCACACGCAAGCGCAGTCGCACGTCGGAAGGAGATGAACACTGTGCATCTCTTGCGTTTATGTAGTTACGTTGGCTTGCGTTCAGCCAATCAGAAACAAATAATTATGGTTCGACTATTGTAGTCAACTAAAGCAATTAGTTATTTGGGAGCGTATTAACCGAACGGGTAGTAATACGCAGTGCTAGAAAAAAATTTGCCCAAGGATAAAAGTTAGCTAATATTTAATAAGAGGTATTAACCCTTCCTTCACCTCTGACAAGACGTGTATTAATCACAACTTGTGAATGTGAGGAATGCCAGGCCTCCACCGTGGTTCAGATCACACGCTAAACTGTAGGTCCTCCATTTCATCTCACAATCACCCTACCATTACACATTAGCGTAAGTGCGTATAACCCGAACGGGTAGTAAGACGCGGTGCTAATAATAATAATAATAATAATAATAATAATAATAATAATAATAATAATAGGTATTGCATTTTAATAAGAGTAATAATTTAATAACTTTAATTTGGCTTTGATGATGGAGTCATATTGGCTGAAATTACGTTTACCGTCATTTTTCTGTAGACAGTCTTTTGTTGTAGCCAAAAAACAAACAGTTTACGAGTGAGCGTCCGACTGGTTGCAGGCGGAGCCTTAACCTCTAAGGGCCAGTTTCATAGTCAAATTTAGTACGCCTCAAGTGCGGCGCTACACTAAGTTCATGACGACACCTACCTAAACAATGCGAGAACGGCCCATTCCATTCGAGTTTAGGTAGGTGTCGTCATGTATTTAGTGTAGCGCCGCACTTGAGGCGTACTAAGCTTGACTATGAAACTGGCCCTTAGATTAAACACGCCTCAAGTGTGGGCGCTACACTAAATACTCGTACATGACAACACCTACCTTACCTACAGTAGCCCCATGGCTTCTTTGGTGCTGACTGACAGCTAACGGCTTTGAAAAGTTACCAGGCCAAATTATGTATCCCTACGCCGAACCATATGATCTACAAAAACATGTGTTTAGCAGCTGTCACTTCTGAGAGTCAAAATGTAGGTATATACCTAAATGTTGACTGTAAGGAGTCAGCTGTAAGCTGTCAGTCAGCACCAAAGAAGCCATGGGGCTACTTTAGACATGAATAGACTGGGCCAGTTTCATATGCGAAAGTGGCCCATTCCATTCGAGCTTGGGTGGGTATCGTCTTGTATCAGGAAAAGTCGGTGTTTTTCCAGTTTTTCTGGCATAACTTCATTTTGGCCCAAATAAAAAAAAGTATTGTTCCAGTAGAAACATAGAATTTAATTTTCTTCACACGGTGATAACAGTTGTTAAAAATGTATCAAGGGTGTCCTGGAATTTAATGACAACTTTTTCTCTTCATTTATAACGTTTCTCATCTAATGCCGCTATATTAATGACAGATATTCAGGAACTGTTAATATCACCATGTGAAGAAAATTAAACCCTATGTTTCTACTGGAGAGAGAATTGATTTATTTTGGCCAAAAATATATATTTTGACATAAAAAAAACACTGGCCTTTCCTCGTGTTCCCTTCCATCCCACGTTATGGTGCGAGCCTTGTATACATTTAAGTTAATGCCATTAGTAAGTGACGTGATTTACTGGAGTTGCTCAGTTCATATCTTAGACTACACAGCATCTGGTTCGTCTCTGGTCGCCCGTATAATGTAATGAGAGGAACGAGCCAACAAACTAAGCTCTCTCTGTCTTACAAAGTGCAGCTTGTGATCATATTTATGGATCATTACTATGCATGAATGCTAGTTTCAGAGTTGGCTGAGTGAGTTTGGAGGGTAATGTAAACAGAATGATACTGAGGGAGAACATCTAACGTCCACAGGGGCTTTCCACAACTTGAGTTGACTTACCTGTAGGTATTTAAAAGACTCAAGATTAGTGTAAAAGCGAGTTTGAATTATAAATATTAATATTCTCACTAGAGATACAGGAAAAATTTATATTATGTTTTATTATATATATATATAAAGTAATGTAGTAATAGTGAAAATGTTCAAACCTCGAGATTATGTTTTACGTGTTGCCAAACACAAAAAAATCAACAACTACTACAGCCCAAAAGGTTTTGATGTATTTAATTCAAACTTGATATGTAGCCTATATGTTACATTGTCATGCCACGAGAACAAGTTAGGATTTTAAATCTACTCCTAAAATTAAGGGTAGTTTACAAAAGACTGATTTTTTTTAAATAAAAAATTGCTATAAAGGTTTTGTTCAAAATTTATATCTGAAGAGAGTTTCTTATGTTTACCAAAGTAATATTTTTCTCTTCAGGAAAAATACTCAAATTATTAGAAAAAATATATAATTATGGGAACGAACGTACACAAATGTCATACTAATTATTTTCAAATTTTTTTACAAATAATATAATGTTTTAACGGTATTTTAAAGTGATAAAATGTGTGCTGATAAATGACTGGGAGTCATAAAGACTGATCAAACAAACGTCTCAACACAAGAGTGATACTTAATTTGCAGAGGTGTTGATTTGTTTTTATGAGGAACCCATCATTGCCTTGTGTCAGACTTCTGTGCTGGTGGCCGGGGTTCAATCTTCGGCCTAGGCACAGATTTATCTGATTACCAAACCCTTCCTTCACCTCTGACAAGACATCTTGTGAATGTGGGGAATGCCAGGCCTCCACCGTGGTTCGGATTCCACGTTAAACTGTAGGTCCT